>PVKN010004399.1:0-33604 GCA_004027915.1 Capromys pilorides
TTAAATTTTGCAACTTAGAAAATTGTCATGTGGAGGACTCAAGTACTTTATACCTATTGGATAGAGCCTGTGATCTGTGTGTTTTGGGCAGGGTCTCATTGGAGAATTACTTTGTAGGACTGCTGAGCAGCCTCAGATGCCAATCGTGATGTTTATAGAACATTCACTCTCTTACATACGTTCATCCAGAGTCCTCCAATGGCCATGTGCTGCATTCTCATCTTACTAATGGGAAGGCTGAGGCACAGGGATATTGACCACATTTACTCTGATCATATGACAGAATCACAATTCACAGCCACATCATCGAATGCCAAAGTCCACAGTCCTAATATCTTGGTTTCTCTCCAGATGACGTGCTGCCAGGGTAGACAAGAAGGGATGTAGCCAATCAAAATCAAGGAGGACAAGTCTGTGGAATATGGGATCTTAGGAACTTCTAGAGATGAGAGGACAACACTTAGATGTGAGGAAGAGAATTTGGCATTCTTTATGTTTCGTAAGCTGGCAACTCAGACTCTAGGAGACACTAAGAACTAAAGAGGTCAAGGGTCTCAAGTTAGTTAGGTTTTGAAATTTGATGTGAACTATTTATTTTGAAGCAGATTGAATTCAGCCATATAGGAAAAGGGTATCATTAATTTAAGTGTGTCTGTTATTCGCCAAGTATTTATGGTGAGTCTGCTGCTCTGCTTCCACCAAGCAGCTGTATAAAGCTAGGGCACCACAGCTTTCCACCAAAGGGGCAGGAGTCCCTGGCTTCTGGGTCTGGAGACTCTGGCTGGTTATGGCTGTCTCAGGAGCTCCAGGAACCCAAGAGTGGCTTGCTCCTGTCTCAGCTCTGTCAGAACTTGTGCTCCCGGGAGCCTTCCCACCAGTTCCAGGTGTGGTCACTGGAAAGAGGCACAGAAGGTGCCCAAAGCTGAGGAGGCCCTGCCTGTGGGCTGTATAGGGAGGTGACTATGCATGAACGTGGGATGAACTTCCCCACCCCAACCCAGGTCTCAAGTCTTTACCTGCACCTCTCATATTTGGGTTCATCTTTATTTGGCAACAGTGTTTGAGCTGATAAGGGAATGCTTCATTTTTATTTATCCTACACAGTGTAAATATTTATATTTTGAACCATAAATCTATTAATTTTATTATATAAATTCCACCAGGGACGAGTGCTACACTGTGGTGCTGGATAGCTTCCCTTTGGCTGTCCAGATCCACCTGCCATCCTTCCTCTTCTTGCTCCTTACCCTGGGAGGCAAATAGTACAGAAACCCCAGGGTTCTTCTCATCTTCTATCTTCTTCAAGGGATCAGAGAGTAAAGGAGAGTAAAAGGCAAAAGAGAGGTGTGTTCCTTTCCTTGACCAGCCTGCTTTGAAGTCACGAGGTGGCAGGGGCTCAGGTCCTCTGAGAAGAGCCACAGCTCTCAGCAGGCAGCCTCTTGTACAGCTACAGTCACAGTCTTGTCTGGGACTTTGTGACCACTACCTCCTTCTATTCCTTCAGCCCCTATGAATTACTACTGTGTTGAGACACTTACAATATTAGGTGATTACAAGACATACAGTGTAATCTAAAAACTATGTTGCTGACAATTTTTGAATAAAGGGAATTATGGCTTAGTATGTGGAGCTGGTGCTCTACTGTTCTCAGAAGACAAAGAAAGGAGGGAGAAAGCCAATTAAGTGCAAAGAATCATCTACTGAAACCTATTATGAGCCAGGTCCATATGTGTCTCAGTTACTTTTCTCTCATTTCTGGGACAAAATATCCAACACCCCAAATTAAGGAAGGAAAGATTTATTTAGCTCACAGTTTGTGGAGGTTTCAGTCCATTCTCAGCTGGCTCCAAGGTGGAGTGGCACATGGAAGAGGGTAGCAGCTCATGGTGGCAGAAAATAGCAAAACAACAAGAGCAAAAGGCAGGAGCAGTGGCAGTGGCATTAGAGATAGTAAGCCTCTCTCCGTTATATTGCATTCAGTCTATCCATGGGTGTAGTACTCACATCCTTGATCCCAGCATTGGATTTTTAATTGGTTACAAACTCTAGAAGCCATCCATGACTGCATAAGGCTTTGGGGGACAGCTAGACATAAACCATAACAGTATGTATGTATCATCTCACCTCGTTCAACCGATAGTCCAGTGGGTCCTATTATTATCCCTATTTTAGAGATTGTCTTAGTTACTTTCTCTTTGCTGAGACAAAATACCTGACATCCACCAGGTAAAGAAGGAAAGATTTATTTAGGTTCATAGTTTGCAGAAGTTTCAATCCACAGAAAGCTGGCTCCAAGGCAAGGTGGCATAGCAGCGGGGCATCACAAAGGAAAAACAGTTCATGGTGTGGCAGGCAGAAGGCAGCACGCAGTAAGCAGGCAGCTGTTTTCCTTTTATCCCATCCAGAGTAGCAGCCTTTTGGGTGATGCACCCTGAACTATATTAATTCCAATCAGTGGACTGATTTAGTACCACACACTCTTAATCTCAATATCACATGCCCTAGATCCAATCAGGTCCAAATGCCCCACCTAGGAGTAAATGAGGCTTTGGGGGAACATCTAGATAGAAGGCATAACAGAGATTATGGACTTACTATGGCTATATACCTAGTAATTGCTACTAGTTAAGTCTCAGAGCTTAGATTTCACTGTGCATCCTCAGAAGGTGAAAATTAGGCAGCTTCTAAGAGGAGACAAATTTCCCTGGAACTGGTGGGGAAGGAAAAAAGAGTACAGAAAAGGGAGTCCAGAAGGTCACAGATAATCATGGTAACAAAATATCAGATTTTTTCCTGTTTTGACAAAGGGTAAGTCAGTGACAAGGAGTTTAGGTACCAGGATGAGAGGAGAGCACCATTGTGAAAGATGAAATGTGTGAGAATGAGTGTCTTAATCATTTCTGTTAGTATAACTGAGTACTACATATCAGAAAGCTTTAGGAGTTTCTTTAGCTCTTGGCTCTGAGGGCTGAGATGTTCTAAAAGCATGATATTAGGTTTTAGGCTAGGTTGTTCTTTACACATCGTCCTTGGGAGAGGGGGTTCTCAAAGGCATGGTAAAGTTAGTTGGGAAAGTAAAAGTGATCTGTTAACTATAAGATCACAGGCACATGCATGGAGCAGTTCTCAAAGCCCTACTTGTGGACTTCTCTTGAGAACTGAAGAAGGTTTTTAGTAGGATGAGCCAGACCTAACATCAGCATAAGGTGTGGCTCCTAGCTTCTCGTACCAGCTCTCAGGACCCAGATGTAGAAATTCTCAAGGGTTTCCTTGAGATTTAGGCAATGTATAAGACAGCAGATGCACCAAGAAGCCCGCTCTTGTGACTTTCCTCTTGGTAGCCCCCTCTGCTTCCTGTAAGATGTTCTTTTATTTTGCTTTTTCTCTTTTTAGTCAACTCAAGCTTGTTCCATAGAACCAGTTTCCTCCTGGCTCTTCACTTTTACTTTCCTGAATACACTTCGCTACTGCTATTTGCTGATTCTCTTCAGTTCTTTGTTTGGGATGACAAAGGCCTAGAATCTAACTCCAGAGGGAAAGGTGAGCCACCCCAGAAGCTGGTAACATTTGATTGCCAACTCACTTTTAGAAGGAGCTGCCTCCTAACCCTAGGATGGAAAGTATCTCATGGTGAGACAGAGGAGATATGCCAGTTGGGTTTGTCTTCCTTATTTTATAAAGCCACTGATGTCATCATGGGTGCCCCACTGTCTTGATTTAATCTGATTACTGCCCTGATTACTCCCCACCTCTATATATCATTAACATATGAATGGAGGGATTAAGTTTCCAACTCATGAATTTTTGGGCAAGGGACAAGTGCTGAATACTACCCTCACACATATGATATATAAAATTATCTTCTTACTTTCAATTTATTAGAAAAATCTTCAATAAGTTGTTTTGTGAAAACATGAGTGTTTAGTGGAAACCATGAATGTGAATAGCTCAGAATTTACCAGCTCTATGGACACTATGATTGGCATGGAAGCTTTATTTTATACAAGCTGTCTACTGAGAGGGTCCTTTTAATTTCCCTGAGAACCAAATATCAAAGAATGGCCTAACTTTGTGTGTGTGTGTGTGTGTGTGTGTGTGTGTGTGTGTGTGTGTGTGTATTTTAGGACAAGGTCTGCAGGGTCTCACTATGTAGATCAAACTTATAGTGATCCACCTGTCTTCTGCCTCCCAAGAGCTGGGATTGCAGGCATGCACCACCATGCCCAATCTCAAACACAGGACCAGCATGTTCTGGGGGCAGGGTCAGCATACCAGGGATCGAACCCCAGCCACTGCATCTGCCTAAGCAGGTGCTTTAATCTGCTGAACTATTTAGCCAGCCCCTGATCTAACATTTTGAAAGATAAATTACACACATTTTTTCCATCATGAATTCTGTGATCTTCTGACCTTATTTTTATTTATTTATTTATTTTTTATTTTGGGGGAAGGGTCTACAGAGTGTTCAGAGTCTCACTACTAGATTGGACTCATAGTGATCTGCCTGTTTACAGCCTCCCAAGAGCTGGGATTTGAGTGCCACTATGCCCAGTCTCAATTGCCCTCTCAGGGCGTCCTGGGGGCGGGGCCAGCATGGCAGGCCAGGGGATCAAACCCCCAGCTCCTGTGCCTTCTTGCAGGCACTTTAATCCAGTGAGCTATTTGGCTGGCCCTGTGATCTTCTGATAATACTACCTGATTTGTAACTATATGACAGAGGCTAGAAAGGATTTGGGAGCCAAGCAGCATGGGGATCAAATTTCAGCTTAGGCATGAAATAAGGGGATACCCAAGCTGTACTAAAGAACCTCCAAATAAAAGAAGGCTATTTTTTCTTCAACCTAATACATATGGCCCAAGACGGAGATAGTTGCTCTATACTATGTCTGGAAACAAGGCTCCTTCAGTCTTCCTTCCATAAGGTGATGCCTTTCACTGTAAGATCCTCTGTCTTCATCAATATTCCAAGAAGCAGTGTGGTGCTAGAGGGCAAAGTGATAGTGGCAGGAGAATTTTGCCTTTAAAAGCAAGTCTAGGAAGTTATGCCTGGCATACTATTTCTCCTCAGAGCCTATTGGACTCAACCTAGTCTTGTGTTTGTATATAGTTGCAAGGGAGGGTGGGAAATGTAGTCCTTACATTAAGAGTTCATTTGTCTAAGCCAAAACTAGAAATTCTATCACTAGGGATAGCTGACCTTGGACTAGTGAATTTGTTATAGGAGCAGACCAGATTCACCCACCCACTGCCTCAAGAGCCCAGTGAGAGCAGTGAGTAGTGGTGAAGCAAGAAATTTGTTCGGTTTGGCCATACTGGGAAAAAACAGGGGACAAGAGTCTCAAGGCCTATTTTGGGTATATGGACAAGAGATTCAGGATTAAGGGGGAGCGGGAAATGAGGGATAATAAGTCCACATAGCCCAGCAGTCTGGGATAAACTGTGGCCTGTGGTCATTATCTCTAGTCTATTTCTTCAGTATGGTGCCCAAGAAATCATTATTGCTTGAGGAGAGTGGTTTGTTTCCTCCATGAGATTATTGCTGGGGCAACCTAGGTCAATCATAAGGTCTCTGTTCCTGCAGTGTGAGAGAAGCTGGGAAGGGAGGGAGGGAGAGAGGGAGGGAGGGAGGGAGAGAGAGAGAGAGAGGAGAGAGGGTTTCTACATTATTTCTAGGCCATTTGCGGTTCCTTTCCTCAGTCACTAACTCAAATGTGAGCCATGGAATGAAGGTGGGGAGCAGAGCTGGGGTTCACCTTCTGCTGCTTCGCATCTCCAAGGCTTACCTTTCATTTTCCAAACCCAGCCACTCAGCTTCAAGTCAATAGCTGCCAACTTCTCACCCTACTCCCCACAGCCTCCTGGCCCCTGTCCAGCCCACTGCAGGAGTCAGCCACATTTACATTGAAGCTAGCAATGAATTATTATTAGAAAATAATTTTTACAATGGCCCAGTTTGCCTTTGGCTGGCTTTGTTTTATGAGGCTGGGTAATCATGCAGTGCTAAATCTGATAGGAGGGAGAAGCAAGCGTCTGTCAGAGGTATGGCTCAGAACCTTGCTAGCGAACGCATGTGCACTCTGATGTGGCTAATCTGTTCAAAAGGCACCTTAAACTACCTGTGCTGTAAGCTACCTGCGCCTCTCTGGAGGGAAACTCATGCTGTAGCTTATAAAACAGCCATTCTTCCATACAGACAGCCCCAAAAGCATTCTTTTGTTTTCAGGCAACCACTTATTAGCTGAATGCCAGCCATTCAAAGTCAGGGATAATTTGTTGAGAACCTACTGTGTGCTAGATACTTTCATAGCCACCAGCTCTTCCACTTATTCAGAGTGGGATTGGCAGCTGCCTTTAAAAAAAATGTATTTGGTTGTTGTAGGGCCTCACTATGTAGCTCAGACTTGTGATCCTCCTGCTTTCAGCCTCCTCAGTGCTGGGATTACAGGTGTGTCCCTACGCCTGGATTCTGGCTGGCTCAGTGTGCCTCAGGGCTGGCACAGCACAGGGTGCCGGGGATCGAACCGCTGTCCCTGAGCTTGCCGAAACTTTCCTAAGCAGGCACATTAGTCTGTTAAGCTATCTCCCTGGCCTTGCAGCTGCCTTTTGTGGAAGAACGGTCTTCCACTAGGCCTCGGTGAACCTCAGAGCTTTGAAGTGATTCTTAATGCAGTTCAAGACCTTGTTTCCTTGCTCCAATTCCTCCTCCTCCTCCTCATGGAAAGAATTATCTCCTCAACCTCAACACTGCATCTGGCACCAAAAACTTAAGAATTTGTGGTAACTGAAATGTGCATACATTTTAAATCAATAGGGGTTTGATGCTCTTCTTTTTGGCTATAACTCATAAAAGAATTCCTCAGCTGCAAGAGTTCCATTATTAACACAAAGAGATGCTGGTAAAAGCTTTGAGAGGCCAGCACCTTTTCTTTCCTTCTCTTTTCCTTTTCTACTTTGCTACTTCCTTTCCTCCCTCCCTTCCTCCCTGTCCCTTTCACCCCTTCCTGTTCCCTGCTTTTCCCTTTCCTTCTCTTCCTTTTCCTTTCTTTTTCTTTGAATGTATGTAAATCATCATGATTACAATAAATAGCCTAAAGGTTTTGGGGTTTTAATGGACTAGGACTTACAGATCATAGTTAATCATTCCTTTGTCCTCACTGCAGTAAACTTACTTGTTGCTTTCTGCACAAAACAAATTCACCTCCACATTGATTTCCCACCATGAGGTCCCATCACCGACATGCATCACTTATGCTAAAATCTTTGGCTTTTCAAATTGATTCAGTATTTCTAAATTCTATCTGGAGAGTACAAGTTGTAATGTAAAACAAAGATAGTCCTGGTTTCTGCATGGAATAAGGGCCATGTGTGGAATTGAAACTATTCCTTTGAAAAGTAGCTTGTCTTCCTATAGCTGCTTTGGAAATTTCCCTTAGTGATTGCAAAAAAGCTAGTACAAGACAGCACTTTTATTTTATGTTATTTTATTTTATTTATTTATTTTTTTTAAGACAGCACTTTTGGATCCTCCCCAACTTCTTCAATCTTCTTAAGATGAATCTTTGCTACTTCAATCTAAGGAAATACAGGTTAAATATAATAGTTGTGTTTTACTATAACGTCTTGCTACGGATGGTCTCAAAACAGTCTCTATTTCCAGTACATATCTTTTGACAAAATAACACGATGCTTCCTGTAATTAGTAATGTGTTTCAACAGTCACTCTCACAGAAGGGACTGACACAATTCTACACATATGGTTACGCTTATATGCACACAGATTGAGAGAAGATATATGGACATGAGGAATATTATGCTTAGCAATATTGAAATGAATAAACCCCAATTGCTTCTCATTCTTCTGTCAAATTGAAAAACAAAAGCCCAAAGAACTATATGGTACTGTGTATTTTTAACAGTTTGTTTGCTAAAGAATAAAGTTTTATTTCTTCAAAGATGTATAAAACAGAACATAAAGAGCCTGGTAACTTGAAAGAACTTCTTCAAAACTTCTGAACTTACAGAAAATGGTCTTAATGTTTTTATTTTTCACTGTGGGAAAAAAGGACAGTTTTCTGTGATGTGGTAGGAGAGCCTCTAAGGCATTACTGAGGAAATAAGGAGAAACATTGCACTTTTGTTTATTTTAATATTAAAAAGTTTGCAGGAAATGTTCATAATTTAAGTGTAAGTAAAAAAAGTAAAATGTAAAACATCATGAGCCCAATTTCTTAAAGATGGAAAAAGTACTGATGAAAAGATGAATGGATATGTATTCAAATGTTAGCATTTCCTTTCTCTGAATATTCAGAATATTTACTGGTGATATACACTTTGCTATTGTGCCACTGTCTATTTAAAATAAAACACACGATTAAAGTGTCTGCTTAGGCAGAGCGCAGCTGCTAGGGTCCGATGCCCAGTGTACTGTGCCAGCCCTGCCCCAGGGTGTGCTGAGCTGGTGACTGAGACTGGGTGTGCGCCTATAATCCCAGCTCTTGGGAGGCTGAACACAGGCGATCACTACGAGTCCCATCTACATAGTGAGACCCTGTAGACTCTGTAGATCCTGTACTAAAATACAAAGGAAAGAAAGAAAAGAAAACACAATCTAAAATATACATAGCATTCTCCACCAATAGAAATGAAAAGGGGAAAAAAATAGAAAAAATGTTAACTTTGGGAAAATATAACTTTAGGGCTTCCTCCTTTCCTGTCTTCTTTTGTCTTTTCTTTCCTTTTCCTTTCTGCAGGACAGATTTTCCAGTAAGGGCCAGAGAGTTAATATTTTGTGCCTCATGGGCTGCACCATGTCTTTGGTAACAACTCTGCTCCATTGGTGAGGTGCAGTAGTCACAAATAATATGTAAATGAATGGTATAGTTATGTTCCTGGATGACTTTTATGTACGGGCACTGAAATTTGAATTTTCCATAGTTTCATTTACTTTGAAATACTATTCTTCTAACTTTTCCTTTTCTTTATTTAAAAATCATAAGAACCAACAATATCTTGTGGATTATAGAAAGACAAACGGTAAGCCAGATTTGACTCTCAGGCCCTTGTTGACCAATCCCTACAGTTTTATTCCATATTTTCCAGAAAAATGAAAGATGAATGAATTATTTTTTAGTTTTCTTACTTGAATAATTTTCATAGTATAAAAGTTTTAAATGAATGCCTGTACTCACTTGTTTGCATGTGTGTGTTTGTGTGCATGCATGCGTGTGTGTGCGTGCATGCGTGTGTGTGCGTGTATGTGTTTAGCTGCTTATTAACTACCTCAATAGTAAGCAGGTTCATCAAAACCTCATAGTGAGAAGTTCATAAGAATTTGTAAGATGAGGACAGTGGGTATCTGGAAGAAGGGCACAGCTGTGAGATATTGCCATCACTTCAATACAGAGGTTAGCTAGAGAAAGGCAGAATATATACTTTAAATAATCATTTGCAAAGTCTTTATTACCTACTTAAACGCTCTAGATCCCTACAGACCCTGGTACATTTTATTTACTATCTATGCTTACAATAAGAAACACACAATGTACTTTCAGAGCTTGCAAGGGATAATGGAAAAGTACAGGGGATATTTTATTTATTTATTTATTTTTAATTTATGTATTTGGTACAGGGGCCCACTACACAGCTCAGACTCTTAGTGATCCTGTTTTCAGCCTCCCCAGCACTGGGATTGCAGGTGTGGGCCACCACACCTGGACTCAGTGGCTGGCTCAGTACACCTGGGGTGGGACTGGTGCTGCATGTGGTGCTGGGGAGGCATTTTACTTTAACATGGCTTAATGAAGTTGCAGAAATTTTGCTTAACAGAAGGGATCTTTAATGAGTTGACATTACCATAACAGCTTAGGAACCTATATGTGCAAGGCAATGTTTAATAGTCCATGTCAAAAAAACAAAAGCAAGAACACATGTCTGTAGATTTTTATATTTTGTTAGACAGAACAAGGTTCCATGCACAAAGGCATACCTTAAAAGAACTTGAATGTGAGAAAGATAAGAATGATTTACTTGCTGTGAATAGGTTCCCAACTTCAAAACCAGGAGATCTTATAAGGGATTTGTTTAGAGAATCTCTATAGATGAGCTCTGTCATAGCTTGCATCTGGATGGCCCCTCAAAGCCTCATTAGACCATGGGGGTAGACTTTTGGGAGGTAACTGAATCTGGAGGTTGTGATTGGTTCATTCTCTAGGGCTAGAATTAGGGGTGTGAGTGTTATATCCACCCTAGAGCGGGTAACCTGCATACAACATAAGGTAAGAAGAAGGGCTTTCTACACCCCCTTTGCTCTTGTTGCTTTTGCTGTCTTCTGCAGCCATGAAAGGTTGCCCCTCCCCATGCCTTCCTGCCTTGGAGTCAGCTGATTATGGACTGAAACCTCTCAAACTGTGAGTTGAATAAACTTTCCTTTCTTAATGTTGGGCATAAGGTATTTTGTTTCAGCAATGAGACAAAGTAACACAGAACACTGACCAGAGATCAGGCACTGGATCGATCTGCATTTTGTACAAGGACATCAAGCTACCTCCTTTGCAGGAAACCTGGCTTGTTTGTGACCTCAGTGCCCTGGAGAGCTGGAATCATGCTGAACATTCTCCCTCTTTGACAGATCTGTTGTTTTATTCCTTGTTAAGCCAGCAGGAGCCATAGGTAAATCACTGAAGTTGAATGAACAGCTTTAGGTGCCAAGCTTTCCTCCAGGATCTGGGTGGGAACAAATGCTCGCAAGGTTAAGGATATCTCAGACTTGGTCCTTCTGGAAGCTGAGCAGTCTCTTCATGCTTGGTGGAGAGAAACACTTGATAGCCTTTCTCTCTCTCTTTCTTTCTTTCTTTCTTTCTTTCTTTCTTTCTTTCTTTCTTTCTTTCTTTCTTTCTTTCCTTCCTTCTTTGAAACTGGGAATCGAACTTAGGACCTCATGCCTTCCAGGCAGGAACTGTGCCACTGAGCTATACTTCCTCTGGCCCTTGCTAGCTTTTCTTGATGTCAACATACTTGAGGTGTTTATCTCTGAAATCAGAAATGGAGAATTTTTACTTATTATGCACATATCAATATTATAGAGGTTTTTTGGGAAGGATGGTTCTTTTTAAAGTAGATTACCCCTAAATCATTCTTTCAGCTTTACTAAAACTGCTATTTTCTAGGAATTTTTATAATTCAGTGACATTGACCTGGAAAAGGTGATTGAGACAAAGGATAGGAGCGTGTATGTGTGTGTGTGTGTGTGTGTGTGTGTGTGTGTGTGTAGATCTAGGTGTGAATGAATGATATTTGGCACTATATAACAGGTGGAGTACAAGATTCATGAGTAAGATATAGAAGTTAAAATCCTAACTGTAGTATTTATTAACTAAGAGTTTTGGGGAAAGCTAGGCGACCTTGGTTTCTCACCTGGTAAGTGGGTGTACTTTAACTACTTAGCGCAGTACCCTACCCTAGCACAAAGAGGAGGTATCAAGTAAATGGTAACTTTTATACTAATTACTAATTATTCTTTTTAATAATAAGCTCAAAAATTTTTACGGAACCCAGACCCTACTCAGAGTTTTAGAAAATTTGTAGCTTTTTAATACTTTCCTAATCTTTCATATGACTGGTGAATTTTCACTCTTGTTAACTTTAATTTCAGGATGCCAGAGTTTGAACTGTGTATAGGTTTGTTTTCTGTGACTGTGACTGAAATGCCAGAAGGTACCAACTTCAAATGCAAAGGTTTATTTTGGCTCATAGCTTCAGAGATTCCAGTCCACAGTCAGCCTCACTGCTTTTAAGCCTGTAGAGAGGCAGAAGCATTATGGTAGATGGGACAAGGGAGAATAACTGTTCATCTCATGGCAGCCAGAATAGAGAGAAGATGAGAGCATGAAAGAGAATGGGGTCAGAGACAGGACATGGTTCCCATAGTTCCTTATGACCCACGCCCTTCAAGTAGACCCTATCCTAACAGCGTATTCAGCTGTGAGCTCAAGAGTGGATCAGGCCACTGATAAAAGTTGGGATCCAGTAACTTCCCAAAAGCCTAACAAAACCTTCAACACAACGAGCCTCTTAGGAGGACACTTTAGATTTCAATCATAGCAGATATTGTGTAATAAGACTTGAAAACCGGGAACCTAGACCCATGGGGTCACAGACATGAAGATTGCCTTCCCTATTTTGTATGCATCATTCCTAGGTGTTGTTAATGTCTATTAGTGTTGCTATTCAAGATAATTTGAAGTTATTACAGTCCTATGCATTTGCCAGATTGAAAGAGCCTGAAAGAATATTTACCAATGGATATTTAGTCTCAGACAAGAGAAGGCTCACGAGTGTGTTCTGGACAGGAGTTGTGAGTGTGTGGTCCAGGAGCAGGTGGGACATGATTGGGAAGGAAGTGTGGAGGGCTGAAGGCCCAGCACCCCAAGTCTTGTTCCAAAGAGGCTGAAGTGGGCTGAGGCAGCAGAAGAGGGAACGCAGGATCAGCGTAAACTGTTAGCACAAAGCTAGGAAGTTGGGGATCCAGATAAGAGAAAGGCCTGCAGGGTCTCCCTGCAGGGTTAGAAAGCTGCATTGGGGCACTCCTGCTGGAGGATGGGGTTGGAGAGAACACACATACACACACACACACACACACACACACGCATACCTGGGAAGTCAGAAGATCTTCAAAAGAATTTATTTTGCAGGTAGCTGATTTTACTATTTGCTCCTCCAAAGTGGTGGCTCTCACCTTGAGAATTATTAGAGTAGCTATAGACAGTCACAAACACTTGGGCCCATCCTACCGAGGGGAATTTGGTGACCTATGCTGATCCCCAGATAGGGGTACTTTTGAAAATATCCTTTCTCAGTGATTCTCCTCCCTACCCAGGATTCAGGACACTTGCCCTAAAATATTTTAAATTTAAATTATTTTAGTAAACTAATTACCATTTTCGCTGAATAGGCAAGATTAGAATATTTTTATTTGCTGTTAGAATTTTGCATTTGTGTTCTGTCGCCATCAGCCATCCTATCTGTGGGAGCTATTTGTTCACTCTCCTCCTCTCCTGTACTGTAATCTGAAACTTCTAAAGATGTCTATAATATCAGGGGAAGCTGCTAAGCAAGGTTGTTAGAGTTGTGGTTTGCATTTATTTATTCACCATTTGGCTGGTGGCATTAGATCTTCTAAAAGATCTCTTCAGAGGCAGGTATAATGGCACTTGTCTGTAATCCCAGCACTCAGGAGGCTGAGGCAGGAAGACTATCAAGAGTTTAGGAGCTGCCTGGGCTACATGGTGAGTTCAAGGCCAGCCTAAACTATGTAATGAGATCCTTACTCAAAAAGACAAAACAAAACACAAACAAAGCACCTCCCCATCTCTTAGCTTTGGCATTTCCAAATATTAAAATGTCTTGTAACTATTAGTTATGGGGATAAGACCTGGGAACTTCAGAATATGAATTATAGAAAAGACAGTAGGCTGGCTCATTTGCACACTGCAGCTTCACATTCCTTAAATTGCAGTTAGGGTCTGGGGAGATAGTTCCGCAGTCTAAGCGCCTTCCTGGCAGGCACAAGGACCTGGGTTCGATCCCTAATACCTCATGCCATGCAGGCCTCTCCCTCAGAAAGCAGGCATGGTGTCACACACCTGTAATCCAAGCCCTGGGGAGACTGAGACAGACTACGAGTCAGAGCTGCTCAGTGAGACCCTGTACCAAACAAATAAATAAAAGATTAAATTGCAGAGATTAAACAATAGCCTTGGGAGCCTACTAAGAACCAAAAGGCAAAGCAGGAGCAACAGAGAACACTGGAGACCTGTATTTTGATTCTGTCTCTCTTATTAGCAGTGCGACCTCCTGTTGGTCATTTTACCTCCATCGACTTCTGTTTCTTTAACTGTAAATATATAATATGTGTTAGCTAAAAATGTAGGAAATATTTCAAACAAATCATAGAATATAATGTAATCATTGCATATGCAATCACAATCTGCTCTAATAAATACAGTGAGCGAAAACACAGATTTGGGACCAGTCAGACTATTTTGTATCCCAATTTTGCCACCTGTGCACTATGTAATCCTGGGCAAAATATGTGACTTCTCTGATCCTGAATTTCCTTAGCTAGAAGGTGGGGCAATAATCTCTACTTCATATGGCTGGCATCAGGATGGAAAAATGTAATGTATATGACCGCTTAGCAGAACATCTGTCATCTAGTAAGTGCTTGAAAAAAAAGAGTCAGACAGATAGAGACGGAGACTATGACAGCATCCTGGCAGGACCACTGGGAGTGCTTCCTGAGCTTCCTCGGTTAGTTATTTCTAACTTAACACAATGCCTGGCAGATAATTGGTATTCAGTAAATATTTGCAAGAAAATGAATAAGTGAGTATACAAAAGCGAGACTACAAAAATACGTATTTTCCAGCTGGACTGACGGAAGCCAGTCTGTGGAATGACCACAGAGAAGATTTTCAGTGGTTCCTGTTAACAGAGGGTGACTCAGAAGAGCTGAGGACATTTTTTTTTCCCCAAAGATCAAACATTCTGTCATCCAAACCAGTCACTCCTTTTAATCTTCTAAAACAATCTTGATGTTTTAGGGGGAAAAAGGCCTGTCTGGCAGCCTGGAGCTCAAGTGTTCCTTAGGATTTCCTGTCCGTCATCTCTTGCCGCTCCCTGCCCTCTCGCTCCCTCCGCCTGCGCGGCGTCCACCCTCGAGACAGCCTGACTTCAGTGAATGTCCACGTTTACAGGAGCTCAGCAGGCGCTTCCTGGCTGGCTCCTTTCAGACAAGGAGCCTCTGTTCGCTTTGGGACGAGGGAGCAGACAGCCTCTGACTGTCCCAGCTGGTAAGAAATGGGCCCCAGCCCTGGGACAGATCCTTTATGCACATATTATTGAGCAGTGGACATTAAGCAAACCAATAAGTCGATAGCACCAGCCTTTTAAAAAGCAATGCCTAGCAATAGTGTTTACAAGCTAATGTTTAAGAAAATAAAACATGTGTATCAGGAATTCCTTTTAAGTGGTATAGGGTTTGCAAAGTTGTGTCATTTCTAAACGAAGTGCTTTCTTTCTCAATAGGGGCGACACACTTCTGACCTGATCCCAAGTGAGGAAAGAGAGAAGAAGAAGAAGAAGAAGAAGAAGAAGAAGAGGAAGAGGAAGAGGAAGAGGAAGAGGAAGAGGAAGAGGAAGAGGAAGAGGAAAATGAATATTCTTGCTTGACTTAAGGTTAGTAAATTGAGTGGGGCTAGCTTGTGGTCACTGGTTTGCGGAGCTTAAATAGATTTAAATCTCTGCTCTGAATCAGTTTGGGTGCCTTGGGGTCAAGCTGGGACCTTTTGTTAGGGGCCGTGTTGAGTGACAGGAAGGCCAGGGAGGTGGAGGAAAGACAAGCCTCAGGAGACTGCTGGCTGGCGTTGTGTCCCTGTGAGTTTTCAAAGCCTTTTTTTTCCATTGAAGGGAGAAGAGGGTGAGGGGAGGATGACACTCTGGGGCAGGGAGGAGAGGGAAGATAAAAGAGGACAGGGAAAAGCTAGGAAAGTAGGTGCAGCCATTTAGTCCTGGCTGACCACCCCCCCCCCCACACACTGCCATCCCCCACTCCGCTCACCCAGCGCCTTCTTGCTGACCCAGAGAGAGAATATAAATGAAATGCTTTGCCAGCACAGGACACTAACTGGCAGTGGCCTGCTGGAGCACAGGCCATTTTCTAAGCAACTCACTAATCAGAAGTGACTGGGGCTCTGGAGAGAATACAGCCTAGCCTTGGTTCCACCCTCCATGCTAATGAAGAAGGCAGTGAGGTGGATAATTAAGGGCAGTGATGTGAGTAATTCCAAACGGATCGTTCAAAGGTAATGAAATGCATTAGGAGTTTTGGGGGCAGCAGATTTCCCTTACCAGACATGGCTGTATTCTGATAAAATGAGCTGGCCTTTTCGAAGCACGGAGCGGCTGACTCTGGGAGAGGCCTGCCTGGAAGGACAGGACCTGTGGGTGGGAGCTGACCTAGGATTGTGCATTCAGGCTGCAGTGAAAGACAGTGTTTAGGGAGCTTGCATAGCTGCGTGGGGCGACACACTTCTGACCTGATCCCAAGTGAGGAAAGAGAGAAGCATGCAAAGTGAATGCGTGGTAAGACATGGCAAGGTACAAACAGCAAACGAAAGACGCGCCAAAACGGTATCCATGCAGTGGGAGGCTGAAAGAAGAAGACCTCTTCTTCAGAGGGTTGATAGGAGCTATCTGGGGAATGGGGCTGACAGGGATTTCTTTTATTCCTTTCTCTATTATTTTCCATACTTTCTATATTATCTTGGATTATTTTCATGATAAAAAATGTGAACGCACTAAAAAAACTATTTGGCATGACAAAATTCTTCCCCAGGACAGACAGTAGAGTACTGACACAGTGCTGTGGCATTAATATGCAGGAGCAGCCTATATTTTATTGCAAAAGTTTTTAGAAGCCGTCTTCTGGATGGAAATGTTTCCACTATGAAATTCAGACGCTATGTAAATTTCCTCAGCTCTGGTTTTCTGGAAGCTTAGGAAGTATGTTCAGAAGCTTTTTGGTTATTGTATTCTCCATAGGGTATAACCAATTTCTACTCATATTAGTCTGTTTTGTGCTACCATAACAAAATTATTGAGGCTGGGTAACTTTACAAAGAAAAAATCTTCTTAGTGCACGCTTCTGAAATGAGAGAAAGCAACAAAAAGGTGATGGGAATCACAGGAGAGCCACATTAATTTCTCCCAAGGGTAGTGCCCCTGGTGACATTAACACTTCCCAGTTGGAGCTGCCTATTCAGTGTTCCATTGTAGGGAAAGGGGGCTCTTAGGAAAGGAAAGGATAGGATAACATCTCAGCTAAGCTTTATTAAAAATTGCTAGGCAGCCTGCTTAGGCAGAGCGCAGTGGCTGGGGTTCAATCCCTGCTGTACCAGTCCCGCCTGCTGGGTGCGCTGAGACAGTGATTGAGACTGGGTGTGGTGGCACATGCCTGTAATCCCAGCATTTGGGAGGCTGAAAACAGGAGGATCACTACAAGTCTACATAGTGAGACCCTGCAGATCCTAAAGACCCTACCCTAAATTCAGAAAAAGAAACTGCTAGGAAATCTTACTAAAAGCAGCTTTTGTGTCTATAGTAAGACTATCCAGTTAAAATAATAAGACAAAGGTAAGAGAGAGAGAGAGAGAGAGAGAGAGAGAGAGAGAGAGAGAGAGACCACGTAACACAATTACCATAAAAATTTATCAAAAGGAGTTAACAATACACACACAAAAAGCCAAAAATATAAAAGACTAGGGTACTCAACCCTCCTCATCCACCACTGCTGAACTGCAAAGGAGACAGTAGGCAGCTACCTAAGGACTCTTACTTAATATATAACAGACACGCGCGCACGCACGCACGCGCGCGCACACACACACACACACATATGTATTCATAGGTACTAGGTGCAGCAGAGAAACAGGCAGAAGGAAGAAGGGAAAGGGGCTTTCTTTTCTTTGAAGACATGAGAGAGAATCTGGGAAAGGATGAGAAATTCTCTGAATTGGAACAAAGGGAGGCTAAGGCTTTTATGGGCTTTGCCATGGGTGAGTTTGGAGGGGATGTTTAGATATGCCTGAGGGGCTGATTGGGGTCTTCCCTGAGGTGGTGGGAAGGGTGAAAGGAAATCATCCCTCGGCCAAGTTGAAGAAGCGGGGAGGTGGTCTTGGAAAAATGTACTTTTGTTTTAAGGGCATCGGCCATTAGATGATCACCATGATGATTTAGCAGTTCACGCCAGGGCCAGAACCTGTTCTGTATGTTTTCATTTTAGCTTCACTATATGACCGTGCTGACACACACTCGGCCCCTTTACTTCATCATTAACCCTAAGCTACTATTCTGCAAGGCTTCCCTGACGGACACATTTTTCATCACAAAAGGGCAGAAACAAATCAAACGGACAGAAAGACTGCTGACTGAGGTGCCCAGGTTAGAGTCAAAGGCACCCCGGGAGCCAATCAGATTGCAACAACTTCCAGGTGCCCACATGGGTTGCTGAGGGGAAATCCTTAGTCCTAAATGGAAGGAGCCAGGGACAAGGCTCGGGGCCATTTGCCTTTCGGTTGCTCCCTACTGTTCCAGAGCAGCTGTCTATCTTCTCTTTCTTCACCTATTTCCAAATAAACTGTCTTCCTTTATTTTCTTTCTTTCTTTCTTTCTTTCTTTCTTTCTTTCTTTCTTTCTTTCCTTCCTTCCTTCCTTCCTTCCTTCCTTCCTTCCTTCCTTCCTTCCTTCCTTTCTTCCTCTCTTTCTTCTTTCTTTTCTTTTTTTCAGGACCAGAGTTCAAACTCACAACCTTACACTTGCCAGGCAGGCACTTGTGCCACGGAGCTATCTCCCTGGCCTCTTGTCTTCCTTTATTTTAAACTCTGTCTCTTTAATTCGTTACTAGTACTGAAAGTTTATGATCCCACTCGCTGTGTGTTCCAGCAGAACCAGCAGAACCGTGGTACATAGAGCATCCTGAAATAATACTGCCACCCTACCATTGCCACTGCCACACTTAGAACCGGTCACCAAGGCTTTTTGTTTTGTTTTTTGTATTTTAGTGAAGGGTCTACAGGGTATTCAGGTTCTCACTACTAGATTGGACTCATAGTGATCGCCTGTTTGCAGCCTCCCAAGAGCTGGGATTACAAGTGCGCACCGCCACGCCCAGTCTCAGTGGCCGGTTTATCGCACCCTGGGAGCGGGGCCAGGATGGCAGGCCTGGGGATCGAACCCCCAGCCCCTGCGCCTGCTTGCAGACTCTTTAATCCACTGAGCTATTTGGCTGGCCCCAGTCTCCAAGGTCCTAAAGGGCAAAGCATAGCTCCACCATTGTACCCTTGTATTTACTAGCTTCAGCAACCATCCCTAGTTATGTTTCCTTCCCAAGCCCTGTAGTATTAGCACTAATCATGAATGTTACCTGATAAAATTAAATGAACTTCTTATTTCAGGCAGTCATGGGACTAGCCGAGCCTCAGGGTTCTTGGCAGCCAGCTGGAAGAAGAGGATGGATTATTTCTCACTCTTATTGTGAAACACGTACAGGAGATTTGGTAGTGAATTATTGCTTTTGTAAAGATTTTATTAAATGAAGGTAGTCTGCCACCTAAGAATAAAACCTATATTTTTTCTATAATGTTTTTGACTCTTAAGCAGAGAATCTGTCCAAATCTGAATGTCTGTACCCTCTCTAAACTCATACGCTGAAATGCTAAGCCCCAGGGCGATGGCCTTCCCTATGGAGTTTGTGAGAGGCAGTTCAGGTCAAGAGGCTGCACTTTATCAGGGCCTCAAGAAACCATATGAGGCTGGGACAAGAAGGTGCCAAATGGACCCGTACCAAAAGTTGAATCTTCTGGCACTGGATCTGGGACTTCCCAGGCTCTAGAACTGTGAAAAATAAATTTCTGTTGTTTATGAACCACCCAGCCTATGGTATTTTGTATTCCTAGCTTGAACAGATATTATGAGTTCTTAGAAACTCTTTGACTGCTTATTCTCATAACATTGGGTAAGATACCAAACTTGCCATATGTTTGTGCTGCTGTTGGCCATGGCCTTGCTTAGGTTTGGATGCTTAATTGTTGTGCATTGCTGGAAAGTTAAGGGTCCCTTTGCTTTGCTGCTAATCTTTTTCAGTGTACTCTTCTTGCACTTTAACACAGACATCCCACCATTCTTGCCCTTTTCTGAAGTGGCTCTGCAAGCACAGCAGTTGCAAAGCTCTTTTCAATGAAGCTGGCAGTTGCTGACATTACCCAAAGCCCTTTTGGAGCACCGCCTTATGAGTAGCCATGTTCCACTCAGCCTCGCCCCCCTGACTACTGATGAAAGGGCCGGGCAGGGAACGGGGCCTGAGAGCAGTCATTCTATGGGCTGGTCAGCAGCTCATGTTTTAGACCCATTTCGGGCTATCTGGTACAGTAGCGGCCAGCGTTCTCCATCAAGTCCTGTCCCTGGGAGCTGGCGTGCGTTGCAGGCTTGGAGAGCTCATGAGCAGGAGCAGTGGCGGCTGAACCTGAGAGCAGCTGAGCCTCTGCAGGGGCTGGAGCACTTGTCTGCCCAACTCCTTCTCCTTTGCCCCTTTCCCTGGCAATAGACCCAACCTCTCATCTGCCTGAGCCAGTCAGAGGCCTTAACCTAGACCCAACGAACTGGGCTCTCGTCCTTCTCTAGGCAGGAGACTGTAGAACCAGTTCTGCTTGCACAGGCCTGCAGGGCCAGGTGGGAGCACCAGTGAGAAAGGGCCAGGTGCAACGATAGTGGGGCTGGGAGGGCGTCTGACCAAGGAGAAGGCACGACTGCCACAGGCCATCAAATTAAAAAAGAACTGTCGTAGCCAGTAAAATGAATGAGGTTTAATGTGGCCCCCTCTAGGGGTTGGTTGTGCCATTTAAGGTCAGCTTGGAAGTCTGGGCCTCATTTTCTCATGATAATGGTTGGCTGTGGTCTCTAGGAAAGGCGACTGGAGCCACATGTGTGTTATCCATGGTTACACTGTATTTGGTGACCCACTGTCAAAATGATACCGAAAGTGGAAACAATGAAGGCCGAGATGGGCTATATCTGACTAAACAGTGAAAGTAAAACTTCCGTAAGGTGAGAAGTTAAATACAAATAGATATGCATATTAATATAGCATGCAGAAGTAATAACATAAATAAAATATATGAGTTAGTTATATGATAAATGTAAGCTAAAAAGTTTTAGTATCTGTAGTTTCCTGTAGATATTTTTGATGCTGCCAGCTCTCACCATCAATGCTATGTGCTATTTTTTTTTTTTTTTTTTTTTGCCATTAGTTACTTTATTCAAGCAGCCAGATCAAGCAGCCTGTTCTCCACGAGGACCTCCTGTGTTCTAGTCTCTCTGAGCAAGATCTAGACTTCTGGGAGGCAGGAAGTAGCTTGCTTTTGAAATTTTCATAGTCATTTCTATGACATGTGATTTAGTACACAAGATGACTATGATGATGTTCAGATAGGGCTCTCAGATAATATCTATTAAGGAAACCGTTGAATTGCCTTCGTATTATTTGCTTTTCTTGGGGTGCAAAAACAAACACCATAGTCAGTATGCAATGGTAGATGACATCATCTCCCATGTCTCTCTGACTCTGAAGAATGATTTGCCTCCTGGCAAAAACAAATGGTTCTGGGCTAAGAGTGTAACTCAGTGGTACAGCACATGCCTGGAATTCCCTGCAAAAATAAAAGCATTAAGAACAAGAATGATTCTATGCATGGAATTTAAATGAGCTCTCCTAAATTCCCAGTTTTTACAGACACTACTTTGTACCCTGTGAGAATTAAATCCCCCAGATTTCAAGCTTCCAGCATCTTTCCCCAGACTTGACTACCTTTGTGGGCCACGAAAGCCTTCAAGTTAAAGATCTAGTTCATAAAATTAAAAATCTTTGATAATAATAAATAATAATAGTCAATTGCTTTCTACTTTGGGAATGTGCTAGATTCTGAAACTTCATCCACACCACTACAGACTTGAACAGCTTTGGGAAAATAAGTTGTAAACTGGACAATAAGAATGTTGTTTTAAGAAAATCAGAATGTATACTCAGAGAAATTCTGATTGATGGGAACTGTCTGTTGGAATATTATTGAATGAAGATTTTTTTAAAAACACAGGAAGAAAACTGGAGGGCAAGCGAGGGGAATCATCACTTCTTATTGACAAGTAAGATGGAACTGATCATACTGGAGTCTTGGGCTGTTCTGTTTTGGTTTTAGGGTCCTTAGTAAGGGCCCATGTCCAGGGAAACTCCTAGGAGGGGGGAAAGGAGAGCCATTCCAAAGGTGATACAAGACATCATCTTGGCTATCTTTTGTAATAAATCACCCAAAAACTTTGTAGCATGCCATTTGTTCATTATTGTCACAACTCTGTAAGAAGAACCGGGGATTGTGGGAGTCTCGCTACCTGGCTAGCTTGAGCTTCCTTCCAACATGGAAATCTCAGGGCAGCCTGAAATTTTGGGAAGTGAGGAGGCTGGTGTCCAGCTTCTTCTCAAACAAGTGCTTCAGCAAGACTGGGTGGAAATTGCTAGTATCTTTAGAAGTTAGGCCAAAACACAGCATCCTATCACTTCTATCATCCTGTATTTTAATAGCATGATTCTAGAAGAGAGAAAACGACCCTCACATTTTGATGGGGAGAATGTCAGAGTTTGTTGCCATCTTTAATCTGCGACCACCATCAAGGTGATCTGGTAGAGGGAAGCAGGGCCAAAGCAGAGCCCAAAGGAGCTATGTGAAAAGATGTTGGGCTTAGCTCTGTGGTTTGTAATTTGCTTAGTAATTAGAGGAGAATGTGTGAAACATGGAGATGTTTCAGAGAAAAGAGGATCCCCAGTGCTGGCAGAGGTGACTTAAACGTTGGAAAGTAGGACAGAGGGACGGAGAGAAGTACAGTTGTTGAGGCCTGAAGGGGGGAAGGCTGAGGGTCGCTGACTCATCTCTTCAGTTTGTGATGGTGGCTATGAAACAGGTGCATGGCTGCAAAGGGCGGAGCAAAAGAGGATTGATTGGTCAGACAGAAATAGCGAGGAATCCTAACCTCAATGGGGCATCTCTGGGACCTGAAAGAAGTTCCCTTTTCTGAAACTGTTTGAAAGAAGACACGTTATATGCCTGTAAAGGATTTATAATTGGTTTCGCTGGAAACAAAAATGGCCAACCACATCACTATTCCATTTCCTTTCTGTTTTGAAGCAGAACCATTTTTCAAACAAAATCTTGTATCAAATATGAAAAGTGATGTTGTTTGGGTTGAGGTAAGGGCATGGGCAGTTTTCCTTCACCTTGTCTTCCTAAGTGGTCCTAGGGATCGCTGTATGAGACAGAAAGACCCTAAAAAAGAAAATTTAAAAATAATTTAAGCTGGTAATGTGACCCCTGGTAGTTCTGTAAAAGTTGTGCATACTTAAAGGATTTTTTTTTTTTTAAATTTTCCCCTCATAACTGAAATTAGGCCTTACGGGTATTGTGAAATTGATGAGTTCTTTTCATATTGAAATTCAAGAGATTATGTTGCTTCTGAACTCTTTTGTGTACCCTCAAATGACACCTATACATTCATTCTGAAAGTACATATAAATGTGTCAAGTATAATGTAAGCAAAGGTAAACAATTTTCATCTTTTGGTAAATTTATTTCATTTGTTTAAACTTCATTCAAGTGTAATTAACTGGCTTACTTTATTTGTGGTTTAATTTTCAGTGGTAAATGAAATTAAGAGTTTGCTCTATTAATTTGTAAAATCTTTACAAAACTTAAAAAGGGAAAATATTATTATTGCTACCAAAGCTGTCATCCTTATGTTGCTATGGATATAGTTTCATTAATATTCTATTTACTTTGGGGTATTCTTGAACCAATTTAAAGTACACACACATTATTATTACAACTTTAATACCAGGTCATGCTTATACAAAAATTTTAAATACGTAAGACTGTGAATAGCCTGCCCTTGGGTATTATAGCTAAGCCACATAACTGGTAGAAAATACATTGTGAAAAGAAATACAACTGCACTGCAACTGAGATATCATTGTATTGGGTCTTTTAATAATGCAACTATATTATTAATATGAAATATCATAAAGCAAAATGATATAGAAAAGTTAAAATGTAAGTATGGAAAATTCTTACTAAGCAAATTGCAGGAAAAAGAGAATATCGCAATGTTAACATCAGGCAAAACATCTCAAGGTGAGACAAATTTTTAGGACTTAAGCAGACATTCTACACTGACAAAGGTACCAGTTCATTAAAAGGACAAGACATCATGAACGTTTATGCATTTGATGACATGGCCATGACAAGTACATAGGCTTAAGGATTATGTTTAACATTGTCTATGATTATAAAACATGAAATAAAATAAAAGCCCTAAAGGTTCATCATTTGCTGGTTGGCTAAATAAGCTGTGGAATATTAATTTTTTGCAATACTTTCTAACAGTTGCAAAAATGAGGTCAGTCAATAAAAGAATATAGCTGACTCTCAAAAATATAATATTGACTGAAGAAATAGTTGCAGAAAGACAATGTACAGTATAATATAGAAACACTTGCATTCACACACATACAAAGAAGTACATGTATTTTCTTTGTATGGAGATATTTTTATATAAATACAAAAAAAAATTTAAAAGAGCACATATAGAACATGCAATTGTGGGCTGGGCATATAGCTCAGGGGAACAATGCCTGCCTGGCAAGCACAAGACCCTGAGTTAAATTCCTGGTACAAAAGAAAGAAAATGTAACTGTGGTTAGCTCTATAGAAGAAAAAAGAAATGAATGGGAACAGGAAGTAGTTAAAGATTTAACTTTATCCAAAATGCTTTCATTTTTAATTGGAAAAAAATTATTATTCATTTTATTAAAATGTAAAAATTCTATGATTTGAGAAAGCCCTGAAAGTGCTATCGTTCTTGATGTTGTAAGTAGATGCATTTGGCTGTAAATAGCAGAAAAGTTAATCCAAACAACCAAGGTTGAACAGTAAGGGAGTTTATTATTCCACTTCACAGGTTGCTCAACTGGGATGATTACGAAGTTCAAGCATATCACTGAAGACTTAGGGTCTAAGTTTTGCTTGATAGGGTATGAAAGAAATTTGCTTTGAATTTATTTGCATACTTGGAGTTCATTTAATCCTCGGGATGATAGACTGTGTCAGAAGTTCCAAGCCAATAGTGATAGCTATATAATAATAAGAAAAGAGCATATAACACCCACTATGCATATGGCACTTCACATGTGTTAGTGCATTTCCCCCATAACTCTTTTCACAGATGAGAAGACTGAGGTATGAAAAATTGTTACGGCATGCATCCAGATGTCCACTCAAGGCTTTGTGCAGTCATAAGTAGGATTTTTTGGAGCTGGTTGGATCTCAGGATTTTGTGATGCTGGGATCAGGATGTGATGCTGGGACTGAATCATGCTGCAATGATAGAATTAAGAGTGTGAAGGCTTTCTGCCCATAGGGCAGCCTGGCTAGAGATACAAAGAGGGCTGTTATAGGCGCTGGCTGCTTCGCTTCTTCTTTGCTGCATTTTGGCCACCATGAACTCTTTCTTCTCTGAGATGTCTTTCTGCCATGCTGCCCTGCCTTGGAGCCAGCCAACTCTGCACTGAAACTTCTATAGGCTATGAGCCAAATAAACCTTTCTTCCTTAACTTTGGGTGTTGTGTGTTTTGTCTCAGCAAAGAGCAAATTAAGACCCTGAGTAATTTATCAAAGAGTATTCTTTACCCAATTGGTACGTGGTAGATTCAAACCAGGCATTCTGGTATGAGAATATGTGCACTGGAACTCTGGGCTCTACATCTACTTTTCCTTGTTGCTCCTCTCCCCCTTTCCTCTTTCAAAGTAATAAAGAAATTTCCCAGAAACCACTCAGGACACAGCTGTGCAACTGATTGGCTCTTGCCTACTCCTGAACCAATCAGAGTACCCTTGCTAAATAGACCACCCTTGGAGTCAAAAGTGGATCAGAATCCCCCAAGGACACTGCTGAGCAGAAAAGCATAGAAACATGAACCAAATCTGAGTTCACTTTGGAAGGAAAAAGAGAAAGAAGGAGAAGAATGATTTTAAGGAGATCGCTTATGCCACTTAGTAGAGGCGACATCTACTAACCCTCTGTAGTTAGTGAAGAACTCATTTGAATGCCTGTTATGTTGAACACCCAGGTGAAAAGTCCCAAGAAGAGGTGGAATACAGTTCAGATCTTGAGAAAAATTTGAGCTAGAGATATAGTTCTTGGTTGGAGATGGAGATCTAGGTATCATCAACAGAGAAATTACATTTGAAGTCTGGACACTGTGAAAATCTCTGTGTGAAAATGTGGAGATTTGAGATAAGATGCCCTACAAAAGGATTCAGCATATCTATCTTGCATAATATTAGATAGAACATTTTCTTATGATTAAGAAAACCTATAAATCTCTTTAACAAATAGTGCTGAGAAATGGATATGCATTGTAGAAGGCTGAAACTAGATATCTACTTCTCAGCCTGCAAAAATAAATAAATAAATAAATAAATAAATTTTAAGTGGATAAAAGACCTAGGGATAAAGTATGAAACTATTTAAAGAAAAAAATAGGAGAAATACTCGAAGGCACAAGCTCAGGCAAAGAATTCCTGCATAGAGTTCCAAATAGCACTAGAAATACTAGCAAGAATCAGCCAATGGGACTACATCAGTCTAAAATGTTTCTGCACAAGAAAACAAGAAACAGAGTGAGGGGGCCAGCGAGATGGTTCAGTGGTCTAAAGCGCCTACTTAGGAAAGCTCAGGCAACTGTAGGGACTGCGGTTCGATCCCCGGCACCACATGCTGTGCCAGGGTAGCTGAGCCAGCCATAAAATAAATAAAGAAACAAACAAACAAATAAGCAAACAAATAAGTAAAATAAAAATTAAGAAAAAAAAAAAGAAACAGAGTGAGGAGACAGCTTACAGAATGGGAGAAAAATCCTTGCTAGGTACTCTTCCAATGGAAGATTAGTATCTAGAATATATGAAAAACCCAAAATAGTTATATCAAAAGTTGGTAGTCCAATCAATAAATGGATAAGAGAATTGAACAGACAGAGCTGGTGAGATAGCTCGCAAACTAAGTGCTTGTTTAGGCAAGTGCAGGGACCGGGTTTGATCCCTGGTACCACATGCTGCGCCAGGCCTATCCCCAGGTGAGCTGAGCTAGCCACTGAGTCCAGGTGTGGTGGTGCATGCCTTTAATTCCAGAGCTGGGGAGGCTGAAAATAGGAGGATCATCAGGAGTCCAAGAGTGTAGTGAGACCTTGTACCAAGTAGAGAGAGAGAGAGAAAAAATTGGACACTTCTCCAGAGAATCACTACAAGTTACCAACAAGTACATGACAACATGTTTAACATCTTTAGCCATTAGGGAAATGCAAATCAAAACTGCATTAACAATGCAGCTCATCTGAATCAGAATGGCTATCATTGAGAACACGTTAAAAGACCAGTAAATACTAGTGAGGATATGAGGAAAAAGGAAGCCTACACATGGATCAGAATATAAATTAGTACAACTACTATGGAGATCAGTGTAGAAGTTTCTCAAAACATCAAAAAAAGCCAGGATAGTAGTGCGTATCTATAATCCCAGCACCTAGTGAAGCAGGATCACAGTGAATTCGAGTCTAGCCTGAGGTATATCCTGAGTTCAAGGCTTGCTTGAACTATCTATAGAGACCCAGTCTCAACTACTGCTCACCCCAAAGCCCCACTAAAATGTTATGTGGGCTACAGATACCACTCCTTGGCATGTACCACTAGAAGTAAAGTCAGCATACTGGAGAGACACCTGCAATCCCATGTTCATTGCGGCACAGTTCACAATAAGTGAGGAATGTGTGTCAATTAAACTAGACTGCCAATGTGACTGGCTTCAGAGCTACCTAGGAGATTAGTAACACACACTTCTGGGTATGTCTAGGTAGGTCACGTAGGTATAACCTTGAGTACTACATCTTGTCCTTTTCTTTCTAACACTGAGCCCTTGGTCTGCTTCTTGGCTGCCACAAATTAATTAGCCTTTTTCCGCCACACTCATCTACCATGAAGCTTCTACCTTGGAACCAGCTGACCATGGACTGAATTCTCTTCAACCATGAACTCTGTACTTTTGCTTTGTCTGTACCTGTACACAGCAGTCTAGCTCATGGTTCCTCGGTGTGTGATAGCAGGGCCTGCTCCAGTAAAGATAGCTCTGCCTTGTTTGTGTTGCAGCCCAGCAAGGCCGGGGGCTGCTGTTTTCATTTAGTAACATCATATTCTCAAACTTTGAAGTCTTCTGTGTGGTCCTCAGCATTTGGCTAGAAGAAGAGAGAAAGGAAGGAAGAAAGGAAGGAAGGAAAGAATAAAGGAAGGAAGGAAAGAAGGAAATAGAAGATGAGAAGCTCTGGGCTAGGCCTGATGAACATTGCCTCAAACCCACACTCCATTATGAGAGCTCAGTCCCATGTTGCAGCTAAGTACAAGGGGGTCTGGGAAATCTAGTCTAGCTGTGTGCCCAGGAGGAAGAGGAAAATGGGTTGGTGGAAGTTTATCTGGTTTCTCATGTACTGTAGATCAAGAGAAACATTCCCACCATGTCAAAACTGAATATTTCTTTTTGATGTCTATCTCACATCTTATTCCTATTTATAAGAGACCTGCTTGTACTGTATTCTTCATAACTGGTACAGGGTGGGAATGATTAGTACACATTTCATATTTCTAAGAATCACTTCACTTTTGCTCTTGTTATGTCATCATTACATTCTTTCTTCAAAGTTTTTTGCCTTTGGTTTTTCAAATTTGCATTTCAGTTAGAATTTAGTTGATCTCTCCTCCAATGATTTAGTGACCTTCTTCCCCATCTGTCTAGAGTCTTTTATGCATCTTAAAACTTTTCAACAATTTGGTAAGTGGTGGTCAAACACTTGAAAATGTATTATATTGTATGATTCAAGAAAAAATGCCCTCAGAAATTTATATGACTTGTAAGAACAGTGCAATGTACTATATTAAATTCAAGGCAGATAACTTGTGTTTAATGTGATGAGTTGCAGAAACTATAAGCTTAATTTTAAAGAGGCTAAGTAAATGAAAGCTCAGAAACAGAATTCTTGACAGTCATTATCTGCCTGTCAACTGTCATTGTTGATGTTTAAAAATTAACCAGGATGGTTTTCACGTGATTGCAGAGTGAGTAGGTAAGAGCCACACCCAGCTGTACCTTAGGGAAACATCCTTGAGCATTTCAGATATATTGCTATTATTTTTTCCATTGTTGTCATTACCATCAAGATCAATAAGGTGCTCAGGGACACGTTAAGCTGCAGCTGTTCCAATTAATTGTATCCTCTTAGCCTGGAGAGACAAGCCCTAGCAGTGGCCAGCTTAGTTCCAGGGAGTGACAAGCCCTAGCAGGAGGCTTTGGCACAGGGTTCCTTGGGACCCTCCCTGAAAATTATCAGTAGCTTAATTAGATGGCGCTGGGGCCAGTCCTGGCCTGGGGCTGGGGCTGGGGCTGGGCTGGGCTGGGCTGGGCTGGGCTTGGGCTGGGCCTCTTGGTGGCAGAACCTCTTCAGCGCAAGGCTTTTCATGCGCTTGGCTGCACCCCACTCCCTGACTCTGGCTGGATGACTGATGGGAACCACAGACTACCTGACAATTAACTGCCATTCCACAGGAGTGGCTCCTAGGGCCTTCAGTTAGTGTGCTGTGGGAAGAGGCCTATCTGCTCAGCACAGGCCTCAGAGGGTAGGGGCCGCAGCCCTTCCATTAGAGCCCAAGTGCCCTAATGTGCCAGGGCTCAACTTTAAATCATGATCTGGTCTGCCCAAAACGTGATCAACATTTTGTTGCTCATACCATGTCACTTGAGCCGTGCGTAATACCTTAGGTCTTTTTCTGTGACTTGACTACAGGCCACAGTTCGACTCTCCAAGGGAGTATGAAAAGAAATATAGGCAAAAGTAACTCTAATCTGACCCAGTGGCTATACATGTTCTTCACATTGTTTTTGCCTCAATTAGTTAGTATTAATTAGTGACTGAACTGTGTGTTTGTGGAGAAACAAGGTTTGAGGTGATCCCATGTCAAAACAAGTGCCCAAAGTGAAAAATAAAAGTTCATCATTTTATAACCTGTTTCCTGGTAAATGTAAACTTTGATTTAATGTAACGAAAGATCTTGGGCCAAATCAGAAACCAGGGGAAACAGAGCTAGAGATTTTAGCAAACAGCTTCACATTGTGTGCCAGACCCTGGGGAAGGAAGGGAAGGTGCAGCCCAGGCTCCTGCATGAGCTGAGAGGTTGGTTTTAAACAGGATTCCTTTGTGCTTTTCTTTCTAAATGAAGCATGTCTACTTTGGTTCTTCATTGTATAAAACAGCTATTCAGCTCCCATGAAACATGTCACCACTAAAAAAAGAGCAAAAATAGAAATTACTGTGCATTGAAAAGGGAGAGAGAGTAGGAAAATTTAGGTTGGTCTCATGGAACAGCAACCACGCCCAAGGCTTTCCGTGCCAACCTAGAAAAGTCTCTGTGAGCAAAATGCAGCAGGTGTGAAAGGGCCACCAGAGCGCATGACTGATTTTAAAGCTGCGTGGTATTAGACATGACTCCAGCCTGGGAGGGCCGAATGCACAGGAGGAGACATAGGGAATACTAGGTGGTTGAGAGTGGACTATGGAATAGCAGGTGTCTGTTTTCTGAAGTTTCTGTTTTTATCTATAGGAATGTATGCATGCACGCACGCGCACACACACACACAGACACTCACAGGCTCATAGCAACAATGAAAACCTTAGAAAACAATCTCAGACTAAATAAGAGAACTATCTTTGAGAAATCCTGGCTTTCAGAGAAAAGAGGTCAAGGGAAGATCTGCTCTGCGTGCCATGTGAATAGAATTTTCATCGAGTAAAGCAGTGCTGAAGAGAAAGGAAATAAAAATGTGCTTCTGGTTTCCCTGTAGTCAGTTGAGCACATGGACTTGGGAATCTGACTGCCTAGAATGGAATCCGGAACAACCACTTGTGAGCTAATTAATCTCCCAGAGCCTCAGTTTTCTTATTGGGAAAATGGGACATAATAATAGTGCCTAGTTCATAAAGGTGCCGTGAGGATTCAATGAGCAATTTACATAAGCCCTCATAATAGTGCCTAACAAATTAATCTTTTTATTATAATAATATTGCATTATCACCATCATCATTACCAAATATCCTACTGAAGTAGTGCCATAGGTTAAGACATTATTACATTGTCTTATAGATGTAGCTGACTCTTTAACTTGAATTTGGGAAAATGGGTACAGCGATATCTATGTGGCAAAGGTTGTTAACATGTACATGTCAGGTGCTTAGAACATTCTCTAGGAGCTTTGATTAGTATCATTTCTAGCTTCAGTAATGTATTTTCAAGCACATACTATGTGATAAGCGCTGTGTTGTTCTCTTCATGATCCAGAGTGTGGTCTCTTAGTGCAAATTCCATATGAGCTTGAGAAGGTTGTGCATCTTGCTGTTGTTGGACAGAATATTCTATAAATGTCAATTAAGCCAAGTTGGTTGATAGTACCGTTGAGGTTAACCTTATCCTTAATATTTTTCTGCATATTGGATCTGTTAATTGCTGGAAGAGGGATCTTGGGGTGTATAGTAATAGATTTTTTTCTCTAACTTTTTTTAATTTTTGCTCTTATCTGTTGATTCTCTATATGATGTATATTTATATCTTTGTGTTCGATTGCTCATATAATTGTCACAACATCAGTGGAGGAATGGGTTAGTGGAATACACAAATTGAGCTTTCAGGATACTCAAGCTCATCACAGCTGGGATAGGGAAGAGTCAAGTTTTGAGCCAGGTCTGTCTTAGACCAAGTTCATCTGGACTATCAAGTCCACTGCTCTATGTAGTGCCATAGTCAGAAAATTTAGATACTGAACATAATAACTGAAGTGAATATATATATATATATATATATATATATATATATATATATATATAATGTGCCATATTGGTGCAATAATAATTATATGAAACACAGGATAAGAAAACAACCAATCCACCAGTGGGGTTTACCTGAGTTGAATGAAGACAAGCGGTGCTGATGGAATGTGCGACCTCAATGTGTCCCCTTCTGTGTCTTTGTGTGTGTTCTTTTCACCCCTCTGGTTTGCATGCCTTCAACTGACCTCAGGCTTATTTATACCTTCCTTGTCACCATCTCAGGCAACTTTCTGATGCATCTGAAAGACTTTTTCATTCAGCAGGGTTGGCTTCTTCCAGGAAGTGGGAGTTTAGCTGTTAAAGCTTGGAATAGAGCTGATGTTTCCCCACAGTATCTGGGTTCTGCTTGGGTTGCTCAGGGAAGTTTTGAGTGTTTTCTTTCGGGGAGTAGTGGGGTGCAGTTGGAGAGGGGTGTCATGAATCAGGACTTGGCTGGGCAGTTTCTGAGTCACTTATCTTCTGGAGCTAGAACCCAGGGAGTCCTGGGACCCATGATTCCCAACTGTCAACAGCAAGGTGTTAACTGGTTGTTGTTCCTTTAGCATCAATTAATGTTCTGGATGTTTTAATTTGGATACCTTGGAAACCTGACTTAGTGCTGTCATGGTACTACTTAAGCACTCTAAGACACTGTCTATATTTATATCTAAAAGATTTATAGTGCCTTCTAAAATGTTCTCACAAATCCCTGGAGGCTGTATCAGCACTAATGTGTCATCCCCATGAATATCCTTTGACTCTGCTGTGAAGAATGAGATCAGCAAGCACAGCATGTGGCGGCCCAGTGCATCTGGAGCCTATCCACCCGGCTCTTCAGGTAACTTCCTGGTAGGAAGCAGCAGGAGCCACCTTCATGATGGCCTCGGTCTTGCCCTGCAACTTTCCTTGTGAGTGGGCGGAGCTGGAGAGCCCCTCAGACCTAAGGCCTCTTGGGGAGGAGAGTAGAATGACTTTTTGAATTAATAAAGGTGACTGATTTTTACTGTTAATTTTTATTTTTAGCTCATACATTTTAATTGGACATATTTATGGGGTGCCACATAAAGACTTGATACATGGATGCAGCATGTAATGATCTCATCGGGGTGGCTGACACTTCCCTTGTCTTAGACACTTAGCATTTCTTGGGAGCAGAAGAACTCTCCTCAGGTCTTCTGGTTCTTGACAGAACATAGAGGGAGGCAGGATATTAGTGCCACAGTTCCGTTGTACAGGGAAAGAATAAATAGTGTCCTATAGAACAGTGGGGTAACTGTAGTTCAACAAACTTTACTTTCTAAAGCTGTTTCAGGTTCAGAGAAAAACTGAACAAAATGTCCAGAATTCCCACGTGACCCTTCTGCACATATGTGCAGCCTGCCCACCACTGACCTAGCACAGCCAGGAGCACATATGTTATACACACTCGGGGTTGACAACCTTGTTGGACACTCTGTGGCTTTTATTTTTTTCCTTTTCTTTTTCATGTATGTATTTGGTACAGGGTCTCACTACACAGTTTGGACTCATAGTCATCCTCCTGTTTTCAGCCTCCCCAGTGCTGGGAATACAGGCACGCACCGCCATGCGCTTGTTCAGTGTGCCCTGGGGCCAGGGCTGGCTAGGCATGGGGGACTGGGTATTGGACCCTGGTCCCTGCACTTTGCTAAAGCAGGCAATTAGTATGTTGAGCTATTTCACTGGCTCTCTGTGGCTTTTAACTATCATAATGACAGCTGCCCTGAACAATTTCATTGCCCTAAAAATCCACTGGGCTCAGCTTCCTTATTCCTCCCTTCCACCTAAGGTTGAAGGATATCAAGTTTTATTTAGCCAAGATATTTATTTTTCTAATGGATTGAGGTGAAAGAAGACCTTGGTGGGGGTGTCTGGCCAGCTTTTCCCTCTCTCCCTCCAGGCATAGAGGAGGTGGTGGTGGTTGGTCATGGTGGCAGGCAGAGAAGGTCACAGTGTCTGTAATCCTTCCCCTGTCTG
>PVKN010004400.1:0-33649 GCA_004027915.1 Capromys pilorides
CTGAATAAGCAGTTTCTACTACATATTTGGATTTCCTATATAGTTTTCCCTATTTTTAAAAGAAAAAGAAACATTTTTCTTAGAAAAATCTTGGAAGGAAGCTTCTCTTTGCTGAGAAAGTCAAGGAACAGTCGATGAAGACTTTGTAAAGAAATTGGTTTCTGTAAAGCACATGACTACAATGTGTTCACCTTTGGAGAAAGTTTCGATGTAATCGCCCTAATTTATAACGGGTGTAAGTTGTGATTTAGGAAAAGAAAGGCAGCATTTTACGATCACCAGGCTGGAGTTGCAAAGTAAAAAATTTCAAGTTCTTTCTACTTCAATAAATAGTGTGATAATGTGCGAACTTTACATTGTCCCTTTAACTTCTTGATGAGTGTTTCTGTAAAGCACGTTGCCTCTTGGACGTCCCTGCTCACAGGGCTGCTGGCTGGCTTAGGTGTTAGCACTCCTTGCAGTGTTACTTAAGTGGTTGACATAAACGTAGTTGTTAGGTGCCACAGAGAACACATGTTGTTTCAGTGGCTTCCAGACTGCATTGCAGAAGGGACAGGAAGATGGCAAGCTACCGCTCTTGCTTTGGCGTGGCCTCTGCTGTGTCTCGCACGCAACACGGTATACAGTGAGGCTTAATTACATATAAGGTGGGCTGGTCTTGTTTGAAAGCCCTTGGTATAGATGCTGACCTAACCCCAGCAGCCTCTGGGAGGTGTTAGCTGATACGGAAGGGTGAGCAAGGTACAGGTGGCAGTGGGGAGCAGGGGTGAGGATGTGTTCTGTGTCTGCATTCAGCTGTGAGCACCACTGGGGCCTCAGCCAGCAGGGCTTGATTTTTTTTTTTTTTTTTTTTTTTTTTTTTTTTTTTTTTTTTTTTTTTTTTTTTTTTTTTTTTGCGGGACCGGGGATTGAACTCAGACCCTTGTGCTTGCCACAGCAGCGCATTTTTGGAGTAAATCCTGCTTTCCAGTTTGCCTCAGTTCATCTTTGTGTGTTACTCTACGGCTCAGACAGGCAGATCTTACTAAAATTCCAACTGAAGAGCCATGTTTGAACAGAAAGTTGGACTCCTTACAAGAAGCAAAGCCCGTGGGGCCGTGCTCCCGCCTCTGAGCAGATGCGTGTGCTTGGGTCTTGCGCTTCTGCAGTGCCGTCCGCCCTCTAGGGTGCCCATTGCTGAGTACTTCAGATGTCCCTGAGGGCGGAGTGGACAGCAAGAACTTCAGGTAGCGCTGGGCTTGGCCAGCTGTGAAGAGCTCACAGCGGTGGGCTACTGCCCAGGGCTGCAGTCCTGCCTGTGCGGCCCAGCGAGGGGCTGCGGCGCCTGCCCACCTGTCAGCAGCGGGTTCGTCATGCCCAGCGAAGGCCCGTGCCGAGTCCCCTCAGTAAGAGGAGCCACCTGCTCACCGGTGCCCCGCCAGGGTCGCTGTGCGTTGTCCTGGCTCCCCGGTTGTTGATTTCCTCGTGGGCTTCCCCAGAAAGTATGGAAGTGTAATTCTCCCTGTGTGCAGTGCAGAGAATATGCACTTTCTGTATGCTTAGTCTTTTAAAAGTACCCTAAAGAAGTGCGCAGGGAACTTGCGAACAGTGTGAAGGCCTGTGTGGCATCAGGGCTGGCGTCGAGGGCGGGGAGTGGAGAGCAGAGCTGAGGGTCCTCTCGTGGCGCTCCTGCCGGGGGTGTGGCGCCAGAGCAGTCTGTGCCCCTAGCCTGCACCCACTGTGCCTGCTCCTGGCACTGACGGGCTTCTGGTGAGTTCCATGGGGCACGGCCCAGACCACACATTTTGTGGCCCTGGCTCTGGCCACAGTGGTGCTCCCTGTGTGCGGCCCAGAGCTGAGCCCCTGGCTGGCCGAGGGTGTCATCCGGGCCTGTGTGACAGAACTGCTGTTTTGGCTGCTTTTCTGGTGCTGTCTTTGCAAAGTCTACATGTAGCTCATTCTCTGCACTTAGAAATTGTTGAAGACCGCCATTCGTTCCCCTTCTAGAAAAGCTCACCTGGCTCCATGGCCCTTACCCAGAGGCTGGAGGCGAGCGCCCTCGTTGGCTGCTAGCTAGATACATTATCTCGTGAGTGACTCCGTGCCTGAACCCGCCTGCCTGGCTGTTGCTCAGATGCACAGCAGTCCAGCCTGCTCGGTTCCACCTTTGAGCTACAACCCTTACGGAGAGAATTCTGAGTGTCATCTCAAGCCAGGTGCTGCTGGGTATTAGTCTGTTCATTTCCATGGGAACCATGGTTTTGGGTCTCGGCGAGTGCTGCACATGCTCTGCGGCCCGTGATACCTGCGGCTCGCCTGGCCTGGCCTGGCCTGGCCTGCTGTCGTGGGAACCGCCCCAGACCACCTTTGTCTGGCAGCCCTGTGTCTACTTGAGTTCCACGCCGAGAGCTGCTCGGAGACATCAACCACTGTGTTCTCCCACTCCAGCAGCGGGGAGTCCTCTTGTACTTCCTTTAGGTGACAGGAGCGTGGAATCTAGTAAGCAGAACAGAAATTGGTGTTGATTGTCGTGACACAAGTCTGACCTCAGTTACTCCTGGGGTGGTGTTCGTGGCAGTGACCTGTTCTTTGGGCAGATTTCGCTTTGCCTCATATGTGGGGTGCCGTGTGTAGCAGGCACCTCCTTGAGGAGAGCGCCTCACCTTGGCCTGCTCTGAGATAGAAGCTCGGCACAAGCAGGCATTGGTGGCCTCTGTTGAGCTGTGTGGGTTGTGGGGACAAGAGGCTGCTTGCAGAACTGCTTGTGCTGGTTTTGAGGTTCCACATGGGTGTGGGAGTTCACCTGAAGACCTCACCCATCAGGAGGCACCATCCGGGTGTGTTGTCACTCTGGGCTGGCTGCTGAAGGCCGCGTGCCGCATGAGAACTGCTCTGTCTGTCTTCATGGAGGCCGTTTTTATTGCTCTAATGTGTCCATTTTTCAGGACACATATGATATTGGTAGTATTTTAGGCTACCACTTTTTAAATTTAGGAGAAGGGACAGAGTAGGCTGCTATGAAGGGAGAGCTTGTCCCCCTGGGGTGAGTGTGACTGTGACGGACTTCCTCAGCCCCCACACACTTGCTGTGCCCTCCCCAGCGTGGGGCTCCTCGGAGCCTGCACTGCACCTGCCGTCTGGTCTGTTGGAACCCACTGTGCCTAACGTGAAGCAGCAACCGCGGACGTGCTGACGGGGGCACTGCCTCCCCAGCCTTGCATCTGTCATCTGAAAGTCACGCCCACGAGTGGCTCAGAGAGAGAACAAGGGAAACCAAATGAGTCCTCTGCAAGCGTGCCAACGAGGAAGGACAGTGGCATGGTCACACGCACACATCCTGCTGGCCAGGGCAGTACAGGCCCCGCTCAGTGGGCCCTGTCGTCCCTGTTATCAGATGGGAAAACTGAGCCGAGCTGCTGCAGAGTGCAGCAGAGCTGGGACGCGCGCTCCAGGCTGCAGGTCCACACTGACGCCCAGCGTCCTGCCTTTTCCTTCTGGCGTCATGACTGGAACACTGAAGCCAAATATGTAAATGGGAGAATGGCGGACAACTGCTGATACCTGTTCAAGGCCAAGTTACCTTTAACTTTTAAGTAGAACAAACAAACAAAACCACAAAACAAACACCATGAAGTAGTTTGAACTACAGAGACATCTCAGAACATCTGCGCATCTTCTGAACTAAACCAGGCCTCATCCTGTGGCTGAGGCCCTAACTCATGTGAAGAGCAACTGACGCGAGGGAGACACGCACACGTGCAGCGTGGGGCCACAGAGCCCGTGCCAGCCAGGCCCTGCGGGCCTGTGGCAGCCCACACCATCCTGCTGAGGGCCCTTGTCCACTAGCGCTGGGGGAGCAGGCGGCTTTGTCGGAGGCAGGAGCCGGGGAAGGAGGGGGCGCCACTGTTGGGGGGGGGGATCTGTTGGTGACATGACTGTTTATTTTCTTGGCCAAGTTGTGTGACTCTGGTTTATATTTCCTGTTTATGCATGTGGAGATACAGTACTGACAGGTGTTTAGATTTGGGGGTGGGTGTAGAGAGAGAAATGGAAATAGCGCTGCCTTCTCCAAAAGTTGTTTCCAAATTATGAAATAACATCAAACATTTTGCTGCCCCTTCCAGTGGCCGTTCCAGCTCTTGGGTGTACTTTTTGGCATTAAAATACAATCTGTCCCTTCTTGTCCATCTGCTTTCTCCCCTGGGGCCTCAGCTCTGCGGCATATTCGGTAGAGCTGTCCTCCAGGACAGAGCACAACTGCTAGCAGCCTGCCGCCCACAGACGCAGGCCACTGTGGTGTCCAGACGCCATGGTGCTGTGCTTAGCAGTCTAACACAGGATGGTAAGTCCAGCACGTGCCAGGCCCGCTCGCTAGGTGCTTGTGGCCACACTGTTTCTAAACCCATCTGTCTGTCAGCATCGTACAGGAAAGTCATTTCTGGACCAAACAGGGTGACCTAAAAATTCGTTTATCTGTTCTGGAGCAGCCAGTAACAGGTCTTACGCGCACCATGGGTTTGAGTGAGAGCCAGGCCCTCGCGCGCCTGTCTGGCAGCCAGAACCACTGTGCGGGGAAGCGGCTTCCGGCGGCTCACCTGGCACATTGTTAGCCCTGTCGTGTCTGTGGTCTGTGTCGTCTGTCTCTTTGGTAACTGTCAATTGAATAGATGACTTCTTATTTTATGTTTTAGGCCAAGATTGACAGACACCTAAATGTTCATGACTTACGAATATTCTGCAGCTAAAAGTTTTGAACCATTGATGTTGATGTGCAGAGCAAGACCGAAGCCCACTCCGGAGCTGCAGTGAGGCTCCAGCCTTGCTGGCCTCACGGTTGTCTGTTTACAGAGTAAACTTCACATCAGGGACGAAGAGCCCACCAGCAGAAGACGCGCAGAGCCTCGACTTCGCTGCATTGCTGCGCATTTTTTGATGCGTGTGACATGTACAAAGATGTCAAAGAAAGACTACTTTGTATTGTACTGCCATTCCTACCATATTTTTATACTTTTTGGCAGCATTAAATATTTTTATTACGTAGACCTGTGTTTGTGTCTTCACATTAGGACAGCTCTGGCTCACGTGGTGTTCCGTTTTGGTTTTTTTGTTTTTGAGGGAGGGTCTTAATACCTAGTAGTCCAGGCTGGCCTTGAACTCACTGAGTGGCCCAGGCTGGCCTCAGCCTCCCAGAAGTCCTTCTGCCTCTGCCTTCTGAATGCTGGGATTACAAGTGTGCACCACCACACCCCTCCAGATAAGCATAGTTTAAAGTCACTCATAAACAACCTGGAGTTCGGTAAACTGATATCACAGCTTTTGCTATACATACACACACCCCAGTTAAGGTTACATGGTCGATTCTGTTTGGAAAGTCATCTCTTAAGCACAGCCACAGGATTAAAGTAAATATTGAATAAACATTTCTTCAAGTCATTAAATATTTTTCCATGAGCTTTTTTGTTAACTAAGTATATAATGAAATTCAAGAATATTTTTAAAAGACATGAACTGTGTACCTCTGTGGTGGCCAACAGAGTCTACAGGTTTTCTGTGTAGGTCGCTGTATCACATTAACCTCACAGATGGTCCAGAGATTCACTAGCCAGGCCTCAGCTGGGATCCATTTTAGTTTTTCAGTGTTATTTTTTGTGGGCTGGCGAGATAGCTCAGTGGACTAAGTGCTTGCCCTGCAAGCACGAGCTCCTGAGTTTGATCCCTGGTACCACCAAAATACATCACTGTGTAGTTCAGGCTGGGCTTGGACCCATCTGCAATCATCTGAGAGGGAAAAGGCTCCTCCGGGCCCTCACCTAGAGTTGCACAGTCGGCCACCTGGGAGGCAGGAGAACTGTCCAACAGGTGTGTCCACTGTTAGCACAGAGTAATTTAGGACAGACAGGAGCAGGTGGAGACAGGGACTTAGTGGGACGCAGAATGACGAAAGGCCACAAGCCAGTCAGGCTGAGGTGGCCATTGAGTCTTGTCCCCTTCTCCATCTCGTACTCCCCAACACGGACAGCTCCGCTTGTTCTTGTGCAGCCCTGACAGCACTGTCAGTGATGACGTTTTCAGGAAGCTCCATCTTTTTAGATTTCCTGTGATGGAAGAACCACAAATGCTGACACTGGAATGTTTTAGAAAGTTTTTGTAACTGGGATGCGTGGGCAACCACGTGTGAGCATTCTGTGTGCAAATTGGTCCTAGCTGTGGGGACACAGCCTTGTGAGGATGCTAGCATATCCTAGAGTGCTCAGATTTGGGAACAGTGGTGAAATTTCTTCAAACTGCTGCCCACACAGTGGTGCCTGTGCAAGATGCAGCTACCTGGGAGGCTGAGACAAGGGGATCGATTGAAACCAGGAATTAGAGGCCAACCTGGGAATCAGATCCCCCTCTCAACTTTTTTTTTTTTTTTCCTTTTGAGACAAGGTCTCATGATGCAGTTCAGGCTGGCCTTGAGCTCACTTTTGTAGCCCAGGCTGGTCTCGAACTCACATCGATCCTCCTGCCTCAGCCTCCCAAGTGCTGGGATTACAGGCATGCGCTGCCATGCCTGGCCCTCAAAATATTTTTAAAGTATATTAATAGTGGAACACTCATACATAGACTTCACTTGTGGGAAAAACATTTTGGGGTATCCAAATGTCAATAGTCTGCTCAACAAAACTTCAACAGTTGTTAGCTTTAGTATAATTTTAAGTGGAATTACTGCCCATTGAGACTGGGCGTGGTGGCGCATGCCTGTAATCCCAGGGGCTGCTGAAAGCAGGAGTATCACTACGAGTGTGAGCTGCATAGTGACACCCTGTACCAAACACAGTTTTTAAAAAAACCTCACCTTTTTAATGCTTTATCTTCTCCAGAGAGAAAAACAGCACTCCTGCCAGCATTAGCAGTCATACTCCCCTGTAAATACACTTCTACAAATCACATGACCACAAATCAAAAACCAACAAAAAGGAAAAAAAGATTAACGTTCATTTTGAGGTGTTGGGGTATAGCTCAGTAAAGTTTGTGTTGAGCATAAATCTCAAGGTTCAATGCTAAAACCAGCATACATAACTAAGTAAATATATTTGGTAGAAACAGGCCAGGGGGGGCAGCATTTGCATGAGTTTTTAAAAATAATGGTGTGGGTCGTGCCTGCCTGCCAAGTGCATGGTCTTAAGTTCAATCTCTGGGGAAAAAAAAGGGGGAGGGGGGCTGGGGAGATAGCTCTGTGGCACAAGTGCCTATCTGGCAAGTACAAGGTTGCGAGTTTGAACCCTGGTCCCACAAAAAAATAAAAATAAATAATGGTGTAGGGCTGGGGGAGTAGCTGAGTGATACAAGCCCCTGCCTGGTAGCACAAGGTCCTGAGTCTGATCCCTGGTACCCGCTTCCATGAAAAGGAGTATACATTGCTGATATGCCCTGCCCTAGCCAGCAGCCCTGCTCCTGGGATCCCGGGATCCTGGGCACAGCCACAGTGGTGGCATGGATTTCGGGGTTTTTTTGGCTGGCTCAGGCTGCCTTAAGGGTGGGTCTGGGGATTGAGCTGCCGTCCCCTGTGCCTGACTAGGATTGCCCTTGCAGGCACTTAAAACACTAAGCTAACCCAAAAGCCCCCACAGTGGTGACAGACAGGCCCCCAACTGATGGAGGACCCATCGTAGGAGAGCACTTCAGGACTGCACTGTTGCCAGCAGTGACTGGCACAGCAGCCACAGGGATGGGCTCTGAAAGGGGGCCTCTAAGGAAGATTCCCAGGACCGACCCTGAGGCAGACCTTGAGCTGCAGGCCCAGCCCGTGTGGAAGGCAGCATGGAAGAGATGCGTGAGCATGTGGTGCCACGCAGAAGGTGGTATAGGGGCACTCGCACCACTGCCCACACGCTTCGAGCCAAGGTGCTCAGGGCCGGGGTGTGGGTGACCCAGCTGTCTTCATGCAAGCCAGTATCAGTTATGGCTAAAGGATGTGCATGAGTGGGTCAGGGCTGCCCATGTCCAGCTGACACCCGATGCCACCGATTCCACTGGACATCATGGATGACGAGTGGTTTTCTCTCTGGCGGTGCTTGTATTTCTTGGAGGTCAAACACAATAAAAAATGGATACACAGTAAAAGCTGGGATTAAGTGCAAGCACTTGTTCTGCAAGTGTCCCTCAAGGTAACCACTTCTAACACATTTTAGCTTGGGAGGTGCACGGTGTCTTCTGATGAGTAGTAAGTGATGCCAGGTATCACATGATTGCAGCTGAGGGCCGGGGAGATAGCTCTGTGGCACAAGTGCCTGCCTGGCAAGCACTGGGTTCTGAGTTCAATTCCCAGTACTGCAAAAATAAATAAAATAAAATAAAAATGATTGCAGCTGAGGCCCCGGTTTGCTCTCGTTGCAGGGTTGTAGGTGATGTCTCCCAACAGCAAGAGGTTATGGGGAAGAGATCATCTGCAGAGGAGGAGAAAAGACAGAGGAATTCCTCACTTCAAATGAGATGAGGAGGTGTGTAAAATATGGGAAACAGCACAAAATTTTGTAGAATAAAACGCACCCAAATAAGGTTGTAGTAGTGTGAGCAATAAATCTGTTGAATAGTAATGAAATGTAACATTTCAGGGACAACCTGCCTGGGATCCCCTCCTGTTTCAAGAGCTCCCAGACAGGAGCTTTCTTCTTCTTCTTCTTCTTTTTTTTTTTTTTTTAATATGGAACGCTTCACGAATTTGCGTGTCATTCTTGCGCGGGGGCCATGCTAATCTTCTCTGTATTGTTCCAATTTTAGTATATGTGCTGCTGAAGCGAGCACTTGGACAGGAGCTTTCTTTCCTCCAATAAATCTATTCTGTTCATAAGCTCCAAAAAAGAAAAGAAACGTAACACTTCCATGAAATCCTCAAAAGGAGGCAAAAGCAAGAGTCATTAGATAGGTTCCATGCGAAAGTTCCACAAAAAGATCCCATCAAGCCGTAGCAGTAATGCCCTTCGTGACAGTCGTCCACAATAATCCTCCTCCATTTCCCTCATGCCAGCCACAAAAAGTTGTTTTTTTTTTTTAAATTATATTTATTTATTTATTTGTTTGCTTGTTGTGTTTGTTTGTTTCTTTATTTATTCATTTTGTGGTTGGCTCAGCCTGCCCCGGTGGTGGCGCTGGCGCAGCATGTGGTGCCAGGGATCGAACTGCAGTCCCCGCAGTTGCCTGAGCCCTCCTAAGCAGGCGCTTTAGACCACTGAACCATCTCGCCGGCCCCCACAAAAAGTTTTCAAAGGTGTTTTTTCTGTCTCTCCTCTTTTTTTCGGTACTGGGGATCAAACTCAGGACCCTATGCTTGCCAGGCAAGAGCTTATTCAACTGAGCCATCTCCCCAGCCCGTTTCTCCCTCTTTTTAAAACAGGGTCTTCCCATGCAATCGAGGTTGGCCTTGAGCTCACTCTGTAACTCAGGCTGACCTTAAACTTGCAGCAATCCTCCTAGAATACAGAAATTATTTTTAAAATTTAGACCACCTAAAACAAAGACCCAGTCAACAAATGGGCAAGTAAGGGCTGGCCAGATAGGTCAGCAGACTAAAGCGCCTGCTTAGGCAGGCACAGCGACCAGGGTTTGATCACCAGCGAGCTGTGCCGGCCCCACCCCCAGGGGTGTGCTGAGATAGTGATTGAGATAGGGTGTGGAGGTGTATGCCTGTAATCCCAGCACTTGAGAGGCTGAAAAGAGGAGGATCACTAGAAGTCCAATCTGTGTAGTGAGCCCCTGAAGATCCTGTACTAAAATGCAAAAAAAAAAAAAAAAAAAAAAAGAAAAGAAATGGAGGGGCTGGGGAGATAGCTCCGTGGCACAAGTGCTTGCTTTGCAAGTGTAAGGTCATGAATTTGAACCCCAGTTCCGCCAAAAAAAAGAAAAAAGAAATGAGCAAGTGAAATGAACACACTTCTCAAAGAAATGCCAGTGGCCAACGAACACATGACAAAATGTCCATCATCCCAGACCATTAGAGAAATGCAAACTAAAACAGTGCTAAGGTCCTGTCTTAACTCCAGAAAGAATGGCAGTCCTCAAGAGATCAAAACATAAATGCTGGATGGTTGCCATGACAACGAAACACGCCCATACTGTTGGTGGGAATGTGACCCCAGTAGGACCACTATGGAAAGTCCTCAGAGAGCTAAAAGGAGAAATGCCACATGATCCAGCTGTCCTACTTCTGGGTATCCTCCCCAAAAAGCTGAATACAGACATGGGCTAGGGATGGAGCTTGGGGGCACAGCTCCCTGAGTTCGATTCCAGGTACTACTACTACTACCACTACTAATACTGATAATGTCATCATATCATAGTGACACATAGACACCAACATGTGTATAGCAGCACAATTCATAATTAAATTCTGGAAGCAGCCTGTACATCATCAACAGATGATTGGATATAGGAAACATATCTCTACATAATGGAATACTACTACTCAGCTACAAATAAGAAAACGTGGAGACATTTGTAGGAAAAGGGAGTGCCTGGAAATACATAGCGTTGAATGACATAAATCAGACACAAGCTTAAGAACTCCTGGTGTGGATTCTCGCATTTGAGCAAGGCAAAGGACAAAGAGTACAATAAGGGACAGAGAAGGGGACAGGCAAGGGGTCCCGGAGACCGCTGGGGGAGGGTGGGGTGGGAAAGAAGACATAATTAAAGGTCCAGGGTTCTGGTAACCTGGATGAATATAAATGTCATATGCCATAGATATAAGATTAATAATATCAAGAGATAAAATGGAAGAAAGATTTAGAGGAGGAGGGAGTGAGCTGGGAGGGGAGCGGCGAGCAGAGAACCAAGCCCGACTACTTCCGTGTACCCCCGCCACTCACCCCGCAGGACTGCAAGCTGCATCGGCTGCAGACACGCACTAATCAAAACAAAAAGTCAAAAACCTCCCTGGGATGGGGAATGTATGCATCTGATTACGTCTGTATTGAAAAAATAATGTGTAGAATCACAACTAGTTAAGTTTCTAACTATATAAATCCATGATGGATTATGGATGACATTTATATTTTATTTTGTTTTGTTGCATAAGAGGCGTGGATTGCTTTTCTTTCAAAAACAAAACAAAAAAACAACTTTATTTATTTATTTATGTTATGGCGGGCTCAGTCTGCCCTGGGGGTGGGGCTGGTGCAGCACGTGGTGCAGGGGATGGAAGGGTAGTTCCGGTGGTTGCCTAAGCTTGCCTAAGCTTGCCTAGGCAGGCGTGTTAGACCGCTGAGCTATCTCGCTGGCCCTGGACTGCTTTTCTAATTAGAAAACAATCCCACTTGTCAAGACCAAGCTGTGAAAGCCTAGTACACATTAGAATATAGCTTTTCTATGAAAAAGATGTTTCAGTGATTACTGTTACACTGTCACCCTCTAAGAATTACAGATCACTAAACATGGAAATTGGATGGACTCTTCAAAACCGACCAAGCCAGGGCTGTCCAGTGAGCTGAGCGGACTGAAGCACCTGCTTCGGCAGGCTCAGGGACCCGGGTTCCAGCCACAGCGCGCAGGGCTAGCCCCGCTCGCTCCCTGGGCATGCCGAGACAGACCGAGACTGGGCGAGGCGGAACGCGCCTGGAATCCCAGCACTGGGGAGGCTGAAGACAGGAGGGTCACCGCGAGTCCCACCCGTGCAGTGAGACCCTGCAGACCCTGCACTAAATACGTTAAAAAAAAGACCTACCAAGCTGGACTCCTTACAAAGTCACATGCAGGAAGTCCCCAAGTTGGGGTTTCGTGCACCTGGTTCTAGGAATAAGGCCCGCCACGCTCAAGTTGGATCACGAAGCCTGAAGGCTGGGCATGCGCCTCCAGGAAGCAGGAAGCACGCCCGTGTAGCAGCCCAGGCGCCTCGCCGCCGAGCACCTCAGTCTCGGACTCCAGAGGCCGTGAACGCCGCTCAGCCCGTCATCGGAAAGCCACTGCTGCAAGGAGATGGGGCTTGACCGCAGGGACGGCGGGAGGGGGCGGCGGCGGGACCGCCGCAGGCAGCGCGCGCGCCGGGGACCGTGAGCCGAACCCCCGTGCGGTGGGTGGGTGCGCAGCTCCTGCCCCGCGGCCTCCGCTTCAGCCCGGAGCCGCCGCAGCCCGCTCTGCTGGCCTGCAGGGCCCGAGTGGACGCTCGGCTCGGGGACGCCGCAACTCGGACTCACACCCGCCGCCGCTGCAGCCCGCGGGGCCCAGCCCGGGAGGCGGGCGAGGTGGCGGAGAGCGCGCGCGCGAGCTCAGGGCCGCGGGAGGCTGGGCGCGGGCTGCCTCTCCTGCCTGGGCTCCCGCCAGCCACCTCAGCCAGGAGCGAAGGACCAGCGCGCGCGGCCTCCGATCCAGCCGGCCCCGGGGGCGCGCAGCGGCGAGAGCGCGCACGCAGGAGAGCTGCCGCGCGGGAGGCAGCAGCCGCTGCGCCCAGACCCGAGAGCGGTAATGGTCGGGATGACCCAAGAACCGCGCAGCAGCGGCCACGGGGAAAGGTCTGGGGTCATCCAGAGGCTGGGCCCCGCGGGCGGCGGACAACCTGGCCCCTGGGCGCCCCCGGGAGCGGCGGGCCTCTCATTTCTCCATGTTGGTAAATACAGGTCTGTGATTTTACGCCGCTAAATGGTTTTGCTTTTGGTACTGGGGGTCAAACTCAGGACCTTGTGCTTGCGAGGCAGGCACTTATGCCACTGAGCTATCTCCCCTTCTGCCGCTAAATTTGTGATAATTTATTCTAGCACAAATAGCAAGTTAAAAAGAGTCTGAGTGGTTTTTTTTTAAAGATAAATTTCAGATAAAATTACTTAGGAAATAAAATTTTATTGCACAAGTTTTACATCCATTGTAGTTGATGAAAGGCATGGGAAAAGACGTTCTGTCAATCCACCGTTCTTGCACATTTTCTGCGGAAAGTATGCCCTGGTCTATTTTTGGACAGTACAAAGTTTTACACAGAACACTTAACAGTCATGTCTGCAATGTCTCGCGACACTACATAAAACTGAAGACAGATCAGAACAGTGCAGGGGGCAGACCACTGCCAAAGAGTAACTTCCAAGAACTTGGTATTTTCCAGGGCAAGGTGGACAGTGTGGGGTCGTCACTCTGGAAGCGAAGAACAGAATGGTTAATCTCTGCACTCCGCCGCTGCGTCCCTCTGGCCTTTGGTCTGACTGCTGAAGCCAAATTTTATTGTTAGGTAAAATAAATGTCTACTATCAAATAAATTTCTTTGAAGTAAAATCACAAAGACAGTCCCAAAGGGCCACAAAGGGGTCTTGAAGAAGAGGGGCGGTGATGCCTTGCCAATTAGCTCAGCGGTTTAAAGCACTTGCTTGGGCAAACTCGGGCGTGGACACGGTTTGATCCCCAGCTCCACATGCCACACCAGACCCGCCCTTAAGGCAGCCTGAGCCAGCCAAAAAAAAAACAATCCTTCTATGAAGAAAAGCACAAGCCTTGTCTTCTGTTGGCCAAAGCAAAAGAGGACAATGGCGGCCACCTCGGGCAGCCTGGGGTGCTCCTGGCTCAGCATCTGCTTCACACCCCCACAGATGAGGTGACTGTCTCTTGCTGCCCCATGTTCAGCTTAAACTACGCTTTTCGTAAAGACATCTGCATTTCAGGAGAACTTTCACTCACTCGGTGTACAGAGTCGCTGAAGTCCAGCTCACCCACACAGACCAGGGGCTTCCGCAGTGTGGAACTCACCTGCGGTTTGATGATCTGCAGCCACTCGTTAAGATACTCGACAAGCCCCAGCGCGTCCGGGATGTTGTCCCCTTCAGAAACGAACTTCAGCAGCACCACCATTGCGATTTCTTTAGCGCAGCTAGAAGAAAAGGGAGGACAATCCAACTTCTTCCACCGCAGAAACCCCGCTATTTTTTTTAAAAACTATCTATCTATCTATCTATCTATCTATCTATCTATCTATCTATCTATCTATCTATGGCCTGCTCGGCCTGCCCTGGGGGTGGGGCTGGCACAGCACGTGGTGCCAGGGAATCGAACCACTGTCCCTGCGGTTGCCTAAGCTTGCCTAAGCAGGCGCTTTAGACCACTGAGCCATCTCACCAGGCCAACCCTGCTAGTTACTGCAGGGAGGCAGCCCGCTGGCTTCTGGGCAAGAAGAGCTCATTCACCTCTCCCACTGCAGCATCCACACCATCACAGCAAAACCAGATCTGGTTCTGCCCCTCTCCCACGCAGAACCTCATTTAGAAAACAGCAACTTTCAGAAGCACCACAGTCAAGTGACCCAAAGGAAGTAAGTCCCTGGGTAGGAAAGGTCTACAGCAGCAAAGCAAGTGGGGCGCAATGGCACATGCCTGTAATCCCCACACTCAGGAGCTTGCGGCAGGAAGACTGCCGGGAATTCAAGAGAGAGCTTGTCTCAAAAAAGAAAAAAGCAGTTAAGGAAATCTGGAATAGAATGCAACAGTTCAGAGAAGAAAACGTTCTTTTTACAGATACCATGTGCTAAGCACTGTGCAACTCTGACATTTTAAGCCTTACAACGAACAGCCTTTGAGTATACCACCAGGCTTTCCACTGTCTGAGGAAATCCCTCTGGAACAATGAAAAATGGACAGAAGGCAAGACTCTAGCTCTCTCATAGGCTGCAGGGAGGTCGTACAAGCAAACTGACAAAACCCCCTATCATTTAAGCCACGACCAATCACTGATACCCTGCAAGTGTCCACCGTGGAGTGGACTTGCTCAGAGCACTGTGGCTCATAAGGGGTGGGGTGGACCCGAGCTCAGGTCTCTGAACCCCATGCCATCTCCCTACTGTCACTGTCTGCCTCGAGCCCATGGGGGATGGTGATAAACCAACGCAGAAAGCTTCTTGTTTGCCAACAAAGCAAAACTAATTCCTAAAACCCTACAGGAACCAATGGAGAAAATGGAAGCCAACCATGAGTGCACATGCCCAACGGCCACATAAGGACACTGGCTGGCACACAGGCAGGGGTTCACACACAGAGACGGGCTCAGAAAGCTGAGCGGGAACCGGGTACCTTCTCACTGCGTCTCAGCCTCTGAGGGTCAGGAAGCTGAAGCTGCTCACGGCCCACCAGCCAGCTCACAGCCAGCTCGAAAGTACCTCAGCATTCCCTCACAGTGTGGAGGAAGAGCCCTGGCTGTGCTATGGCACGTGCCCACGGCTGAGTCATTCCAGGGGAACCAGTTTATAACCTGTTACATCTTAGAAAGAAGAGCAAAGTGCACTCAAAGCTGCAGAAAAGAAAATAATCTAAGAAAAGAGCAGGAGCAAGAAGGGCCAGCAGTACAGTTCAGTGGACTGAATGCTTGCTTAGGGAAGTGCAAGGGCCAGGGTTCGATTCCTGGCCCCGCCTGCCGCCTGCCGCTCTCAAGCGCACTGAGCCAGCGATGGAGTCCGGGCGCAGTGGCGCACACCTGTAATCCCAGCACTTGGGAGGCAGGAAACAGGAGGGTCACTATGAGTCCGAACTGCATAGTGAGACCCTGTACAAAACAAAACAAACGAACAAACAAAAAAAACCCAAAGAGTAGAATATTAAAGAATCAGTAAAAAAAAGTTGGTTCTTTGAAGACAAGCCACAAAACTGATAAATCTTTATAGTTAGGTTGACTAAGAACAAAAGAGCAAAAGGCTCAAATTAGTAAAATCAAAAATAAAGTGGGAACATTACTAGGAATTCTACAGAAATACAGTGTGATTATGTGATGGTACAAATTTCTACTTATGACGATGACAAAGCTGTGGAAGCTGTGCCAACTAAGCCTGTGCTCCCAGGCGAGTCTCAAACTCCTGCGCTCCAGACAGACTCCTGCCTCAGCCTCCTGCGTGCCATAGGCAGGAGACACTTTGCTCACAATTTAATTTTCAAGAATTTGGGCCAGGGAGATAGCTCCACGGCACAAGTGCCTCTCTGGCAAGCACAAGGTCCTGGGTTTGGGTCTCAGTACCAGAAACAGTAACAATATTCAAAAACTTTTCTATTTTTATGGTACTCAGCACTGAATCCAGGGTCTCTGCACTAAGCTACATCTACAGCCCCCTTTCTAAATTTTTCTTGAGACAGGGTTTCGCTGTGTAGTTCAGGCTGGCCTTGAACTCTTCAGCAGTCCTCCTGCCTCAGCCTCTCTAGAGCTGGGATTACAGGTATGTACCACCATACCCAGCAATATAAAGTTTTGATAGGGTCTCACGAAGCTGAGGAGGGACCCAGGTGGGCCTGACCTGGTGAGCTCCCTGCCTGAGGCTTCCAGAAAGCTGGAATTACAGGTGTGTGCCACCATGGCCGGCTACGGCCACTTTACAAGTAGGGCAGGAAACAGCGCCAACTCACCTCTCTTTGTAGAGTGCTCTTGTAATCCCTCCTCCTGGAATCCGGACACAGTAATCAGAATCATTCATTTCTGGAATGCACGGAGTTTTTTCCATTTCTTGCCAGTTAAGGCTCTTTATTTTGTTCCGAACACTCTTTTGCATACAGGGTGTGAGCAGGTACCGAAAGGGAGTGCTAGAAACAATCATGTAGTTATCTTTCCAAAACTCTACAAACACCAACACTAAGTAGACTTCAAACTAAACTTGATCTCCATATAATCTGCTGTACAAAGCAAAAACAGAAGTGTCAGAAGACTTGGAGGGGGGCTGGGGAGACAGCTCAGCAGTCTAAGTGCCTGCTTAGCAAGTGCAAGGACCCACATTCCACCCCTGGCCCCTTGCTGGGCCAACCACTGAAACTGGGCATGATGGTGCGCACCCATAACCCCAGTAGCACTGGGGAGGCTGACAGGAGGATCACTGAGTCTGAGCTTCGTAGCAAGGCCCTGTACCAAATACGTAATTATAAAAAGACCTGGAGAGTGATATGCAGCACACGCTGGTCTGTTTACATGCTCAGAAGAGCAAGGGTGGGGATGTAAAACAGGTCAGGGTGACGGGAAGATGTGAAGAGTGGTCTGTGCCCCACAGCCTCACCCCTTGACCCTGACGTGCGGTCACAGAAAATGTCTCCCAGTCAGCTTCCTCAAGGCAATGAGGAGCTGTGTTTACATCCTGATTTTTTTTTTTTTAATTTTATTTATTTAGGTTATGGCCGGCTCAGCCTGCCCTGGGGGTGGGGCTGGCACAGTATGTGGTCTCAGGGATTGAACACAGTCCCTGCTGCGGTTGCCTAAGTTTGCCTAATCAGGCACTTTAGACTGCTGAGCTATCCCACCAGCCCTACATCCTGATTTGATAGGCGGATATATAACCATCTACATGAATGCACAGCCGTATAATTATATTGCATAGTTTTAAAAAATTAATTTCATGTGGTAATGAAACACAAAAGTTTGTATTTTATTTTTAATGTACCTAGTACAGGGTCTACAAGGTCACACTACACAGATTAGACTCCTCCTGTTTTCAGCCTCCCAAGTGCTGGGATTACAGGTGCACGGCCACGCCCAGTCTGTCTCTGTCTCAGCGTGCTCGGGGGCAGGGCTGGCACTGCACGATGCAGATGGAACCTGGGTCCCTGAGCCTGCCTAAGCAGGTGCTTTAGTCTACTGAGCTATCTGGCTGGCCCTGCTAAAAGTTTGTATTTTATTCTGGAGATGCTTTAAGTACTCTATTCCAGAACTTACCATGACACACGAGGGTGCTTACTTGAAGACAGCTGCCCTGCCACCAACACAAATGACTGCTTCTCTGGAAATCTCTTGGTGCCAAGTCAATCTTTCTGGAGTTCTCAACTGTTGGGGCAGGCACGTCCTCAACGGTAGAGTGCGTGCCCTGGTCCCCGCTGTGCACAGGCACACCGCCATCAGCCCATACACCCTGCGTTTGCTTTCCTTCTCTCTCTCCACCAGCTGAGCTCTATGACGCTGTGCACATGACAGCAATCCCTAAGGGCCCGGTCCCAAAACCCATTTTCCTGACCCCAAGGCTTTTTGCGTCGAGCTGTAGTAGCAGCAGCACAGGAATTAAAGGGTCCCCGCGTCCATTTTGCTTCTGCCTTACTCTTTCCAACTGGAGAGGTAAGGACACCTGCGACTTTTAAAATATAACAGTGCGCTCCCTAGCATAAACCCCAGTTAGGACTACACGTACCTGCGAAGCTGCAGGTCGTTTCGCTGGTATGAATGACTGCTTGACAGAACCACCACTCTGGCAAATCTGCTACTCTTCACCCACGAAAGGAGTTTTTCGCAGAAAGAGTTGGATTTATACTTTGTATGCCATTGAGAATAAAGAGAACATGTAAAGGTGAGACTTTGTTCTATGTAGTATTTTATACACATTATGTGATATCCAATCTACTGACACTAAATTTATTAGTACTGAACTGCCAGACCCACTCCCTATTTTCAAACTAAAAGATGAAGAGCAAGTATGTGGTACAGCTTTACAGTGATGAAATAAATGAACAGTGAGAAATCTAGATGTCAAAGGACTCTAAGAAAGTCATTTTTCAAAGTAATCTATTGTTAATTAATTTTGTGTGCAATGCTGGGGATTTAATCCAGGCCCCAAGAGTGACTGTCACTGAGCCACCATCAGTGACAATTCAAGTCATCTACGGCAAGTCACCACCAAGAACTGGTGCGTGTGAGCTGCCTACTTGGGAGTCTGAGGCAGAAGCCCCAGGTAAGGCTGGGTTCAACAGCTTAGTGAGACCCTGTGTCAGCAGAAAAATTAAAAAGGGCAGGACCTGGCTTATTCCTACCGTGGCTGCCTATCCCACCTAAGGCTCAGGTTCACCCCCAGTATGGGATGGGGCAGGGGAACGCACACCGGGGCACACCTCTACTCGATCAACTATGAAGAACTCACCAGAAACTGAACTGAGGGAGGCGAGTGCAGGGTGCTGGACATCTGGCCTCCCCTCTGCAAGGACACTGGGACCATGAGGAGCACAGAGGAACAGAGCCAGTGGCACAGAGGGGCACCAGTGACAAAGATGCACCAGACAGGACAGCACGCGCTCCTGGGCTGGTCTATCACCAACAGGCCCCGTGCGCATGATCTGGATGCCAATGGGCCAGTAACCGCTGGTTCTCAGGGTTGGGGGCGATGCCAGGGCTGTGAAGGAAAGCGTCCCTCTCCCTGCCTACACTTTTCAGTTTCCTCTGGCAGTGCTGGACAAGGGAGCCCAGGGCCTCCCATGTGCTGGGCAAGCACTCCACACTCAGCTGCAGCCTGGCCTTGTTCCTGGATGGTGAGGCTGAGTACTGACAGGTGAGATGTCCAACCAGGAGCCTGCTCTGGACTACCTGGTGAAGGAAGCTGCACATGCACTAAGCAAGCAAGCACACGGGATAGGATGTTAACAACTAGTCAACCTGGGGCGTGGACTCTAAAACTTGGGGGAACACGTTTAAAAAATTTTCCCTGATAGCTAAAAATAATAGTCATTAAAATTTAAAGTGCAAGTAGAACTGGCAACTTTTTAAAAATAAGAGAGCAGCACACTCCAAAAATGAAGATTCCACTGCTTACAGACACTGCCACAGGTCTCCAGCAGACTGCCTAGCCTTTCTGGGCTTCTAGGTTCCGATTTTCTCACTGAAAAGTGAGAATAATGTGAGTACCTAACTCAAGTTTGTTGCAGGGAGCAAGACAAATAACACATATGACGTGCTTAGAATGACATAGTGGGCAGAATCAGCACTCAATGAATCTTTGAACTTCTTTAAATCGCTCTTTATTTCATCTACCACAGTCTAATTTGGAAGGATGTGTCTTGCTTATCTTAAGCTTTATAGTCATCAAGGGAAAACCATAAAACCATGTAACAATGTAAAAACGTTAGCAAGTCTCAGGGCAAAGGGTGGGTATATGACAACTACAGCAGCGATTTTCAATAAACATGAAAGATAACATGGCGGCACCATTTAGGGCAGCCGTGAGTTGGAACAAGTCAAATGATGTCTTATTTTATTTTAAACTAATGAACTAAAACCTAAATAGCTACAAGAGGGCATAGCTTAACAGTGGAGCACCTGCCTTGAAGGCTCCAGGCTCTGAGTTCCAACCCTAGCACTACTAAAAGAATCTAGAAACTAAACAGCTAAAAAAAAGAGGGGCTGCCTGGCAAGTGCAAGGTTCCGAGTTTGATCCCCAGTTCAGGAAAAAAAAAAAAAGGGGGGGGGGAATGGAGGGAGGGGGAGGGACAGGAGGGAGAAAGGGAGGGAAAGGAAGGGAGAGGTGTGCGGGTACATGCCTCTGACACCAGCTACTGAAGGTTAAGGCAGAAGGGTGCCAAGTTCCAGCCCAGCCTAGACAACTTAACAGCTCCACAAAATAAATAAATACAAATAAAAAGGGACAGGGATAGAGCTGAGAGATAGACCACCTCGGCTAGCATGTGCAAATCGCTGGGTTTAATCCCCAGTACCACAAAAGTCAACCAGCGCATGGTGACTGGGGGCTGGCCAGTCCAAGTGAGCCTTGCAAGTCTAGGGCTGGGCTGTGGACGCAGTGAGCTGAGTGCGGTGCAGGCCTCTGAAGACAGCAGTGAGCAACGGAACGGGGCTTAAAGGGTCCCTGAAGGGTGGAGCGCGGGTATTAGAGGAGCTTGAGTGCGACAGGCGTTGAACCAGGTACCACACGAGTGTGGCAGGAGAGGAGAAACTAGGTTGGGTTCAGAACTGATACAGATACGCGACTGACACGCAGCCCCACCAGCTGGAGCGCAATACACATGCAACACATCTACGATCCTTGCACGCCTAGTGTTTTGGTTTTTTTAACCAACATTACTCTATCAAGAATGTATCAGTCCTCTTTTAATTCTTTAAAATAATATTCTTTTAAATAACCATGCAATCGGGCCGGCGAGATGGTTCAGTGGTCTAAAGCGCCTGCTTAGGAGGGCTCAGGCAACTGCGGGGACTGCAGTTCGATCCCCGGCACCACATGCTGCGCCAGCGCCACCACCAGGGCAGGCTGAGCCAGCCACAAAATGAATAAATAAAGAAACAAACAAAGACAACACGCAAACAAATAAATAAAAAAAAAAAAACAAAACAAAAAATTAAAATAAATAAATAAATAAATAACCATGCAATCATAGACTATTTTCTTCTGAATCAGAGCTTTCTTAACTGCACACACAGCACAGTGAAAGGGACTTCAAAATTGAATGGTACTTAAGGTTTTTTCTTGACATTATACTTTAAGTTCAGATATATAAATACAACACACTAACCTTAATAAAAATAGATCTTAACTGAAGAGCCACTAATTTTCTTGAAGGCAATGAGTATACTATAAAGACAAAAAGAAATGAAGTCATAGGCAGTTAAACTGACTTTTTCAAGCTAAAGTTTTATGATTTGTTTTTTGTCTTTTTGAGACAGGGTCTCGCTATGCAGTTCGGGCTGGCCTTGAGCTCACTTCTGTAGCCCAGGCTGTTCTCGAACTCACACCAATCCTCCTACCTCAGCCTCTCAAGCGCTGGGACTACAGGCGTGCACCACCACGCCTGGCTCTAAATCTTTATGATAAAAATATAAGTTATGATATCTTTTGCATCTAAATATTTTCAATAATTAAAATACGGAACATAAGCACAATATCAACTGCTTAAGAAAAACTGCTTAAGAAGTAACTTAAAGCATGCCAGTGGGGTTTGTTCTATAGAATACATTTATTTTTTAAAAGCTAACCATAAAAAAAATATCCAAAATTATTTCCCGCTAGTCGTGGCAGTGTGCAGAGGCCGAGGCACGAGACCCACTGGCCTTGCAGCTCAGGGCTAGCTGGGGCGCCACAGCAAGGTCCATCTATCAGGTCTTAAGACTTCTTCTTCTTATGACCTTACTGTAAAACCAGAAATATTGCCTTGTAAACAGTGTTATAACAAATAAAATCATCCTTACGAAAACTAAACTTGGGGCTGGGGATATATAGCTCAGTGCCATAAGCACCTGCCTGGCAAGTTCAATCCTTATTCCCGGGGTGGTGTTGGTGTTGGTAAACTTTTTAGTTTTCAGTATTGTTCCTTCTTCTCTTCTGAGACCAGCAACATTCGCTGGAATTAACCAAATAGACTAAAGTACAGGAGAACATTAGCCATATAAGAAAATCCCTGGATTAGGTATATTTGCATTTCCAGAAGTTCCTAAAGACCTGAAAAGTGTAAACTTTTCTGAGTCAAGACGCATGCAGTCTCTTCCGGGTGAAAGCTTCACACTTCAGCAGATCCCACCAGGGCACACATAGTGCTGCGCAAGGCCCCTGCCCAACAAGCTCATGCATTGGCCAAGGGCAGGACAGTCATTCAAGGACACAGGACCAGATAGGCCACAGTGCTGAGAAATAAGCCTTGGTTACTACAAACAGATTACAAACCACCCTAGTCTGGGGAAATGAAGTGGATTAAACTGCACCCAGACATCTGATGTGCTACCAGTTTGTAAAAGGAAAGCCAAGGGTTACATGTGTTGCACACACGTGTGTGTGTGTGTGTGTGTGTGTTACTGGGGACTGAAAGAGCTTTCATACCGAGCTATATGCCCACTTTTTCTTTAAAACTTGAGACAGGGTCTCACAAAGTTACTGTACTGCTAATGCTGGACTTGAATTTGTGATTTTCCTGCCTCATCTTCCCAGAGTGCTGAGATTATACCTAACCAACTTGGGTCTGCCTGAGGGAGGTGTGAACAGACAGGTCTCTGGGGCTAGCCTGCCTTGACTAGGATCTCAGTTATACCAATTATCAATCATATGACCTTGAGCAACTTAATTTCTCTGTACCACAAGCCTCTCATCAAGAAGTAGCTCAGTGGGGCTAAGGAGATAGCTCAGTAGAATAAGTGCCTGCCTGGCAAGTGCAAGGGCCTGAGTTCAATCCCTGGCTCCACAAAAAAAAAAAAAAAAGGTATAGCTCAGTGGCAGGGCACTTGCCTAGCATGCTGAAGGTTCTAGGATGAATCCCTAACAATGGGAAGAAAACTACCTTATTAGGGGCTGGGGAGATACCTCTGTGGCACAACTGCCTGCCTGGCAAGTGCAAGGTCATGAACCCTGGTCCCGTGGGGAAAAAGAAAAAAGAAAACTACTTTACAGGAGAAGTGTGAGGTTTAAATGTATTACAATATATAAATGCACATAGCGTTCAGCCCACAGTAAATACCCAGTGATAATTTTTATCATTAGAGGAATAAATACATATTCCAGTTCTACCACTTGTGGGCTTTTAGTCTTACGTTAACAGAGCCATCTGTATTTCAGGAATTTTAGTAGTAAGGTTATTTCTCAAAACCACAGTCACTAAGCAAGCTAAGAATAATGGCATGGCTAATAAAACTGACTAAACAATGCTTCACTTGTCTTTTACCACCCCCAATGGCCTCTGGATTTGACCTTAAATGGTAAACAGATGACTGAAAGGCAAGGCCAGCACAGCAGTGAGCTACCAAGGAGGTTACAGGTGCACCCTGATGCTGGCCATAGGAGCTTCCCCCCTACGCACTCAGGACCATTCCATAGCACATCCAGAGGTCACGGCAACAGAACTGTGTGCACTGATTAGCCACGTCTGAGAACGCTAGGGAGAATCATGGCATTCTGCAGTACAGGAAAAGCTTACACCCATGAGTACCATGAGGAAACACCCTCTCTGCGGCTTATCTTTACTGTATTATTATGGATTCTTTAGTAATCCGACAGCAAATCTAGATGTCTTATATGAAGTAACACATGTTAAATACATAGGACCTGAGCCCAGTGGGATTTTCTTTTCCTTTACCTGTAGTATCAGTGACAGTTATACATGCCAGTAAGAACAGAAAATGAAACTGAGTAAGGGGAAAAAAAATGGCTGGACGAATGCTGAAAGTATTTAAATTTGAATTCTATCCAGACACAAGTTCAAACCCCCTAGGAGCTACCATTGGAGGATCATAAGAACTGACCCATGGATATAAAAAGGACAAGATGAAGGGCTGTGAGCTCTACACAGAGCCGGGACTAAAGAAATATGTGCAAGGAAGCAGTGCTCATGGAGGGCCGGGAAGATAGCTCAGAGGCATAAGCACCTGCCTGGCAAGCACAAGGTCCTAAGTTTGTCCCTGGGACAAAAACAAAAACAAAACACTCATGGGTTCCTTTCATTTTTCAATTATTATTATTTTTAATCTTTCTTTCTTTGTCACGGAGTCTCGCTACATAGCTCAGATTCACAGTGATCCTCTTGTCTCAACCTCCCAGTGCTGGGATTACAGGCGTGCACCACCACACCCAGTTTCAGTGGCTGGCTCTGCATGGGGCCGGTATGACTTGGGGTCTCGGCATCAAACTGGTGTCTTCGTGCTTGCCAGGCCGGCTTTTAGACTGCTGAGCTATCTCCTCGGCCCTTTCTTTGTAGGCCTCTTATATTGTTCATGTGGCCCTTGAACTCCTACTGTAGCTTTAAGTGAGCCTTCTGCGTCATCTTACGTAACTGTGCGTCACTGTGCCTGGCTTAGAGGCTATTTCTAACTTATAAGAACTCTACTTTGTTCTTTTTTTTTTTTTTTTTTTTTTTTGGCAGGACCAGGGTTCAAATTCATGACCTTGCACTTGCCAGGCAGGCACTTGTGCCACAGAGCTATCTCCCCAGCCCTAAGAGCTCACTTTGCAATAGACTAAAGCTTGCTAAAGCATACCTTCAGTATTGATACTGAGTTCTGTTGAATTCTCTTCTGCTGTTGCATATGGATTATTTCCAACCATTGGCACCAGACAATCAGTATAGAAGTAACCAATCTTAGACATGTTCAGTGTAGAAATAATCAGATCTATAGCAAGTTGGCCAACATTTCCAACAGATACTGCTGGCTGAAATATAGAAAAGATATATTCAGCGATGTAGCAAATTAATGGCACTTTAACAGATTTACATTGATGACAATAATCAAAAGGTAAACAATAACCAAAAAGTTCAGACATTGGACAATAATTATAGCAAGAGTACTGAATGCCCATGTTCAGAAACACAGCTAGTGACACTTCCACGCAGTAAAACAAACAAACAAAAACTTCTGCCTGCTGGAGTCTCCAACCTGAGGAAGTAGTTTACCTGGAATAAAATCAACAATAAGCAATACAGTGGCTATGAGGAGAAATACAGAGACTGTGAGTGTACGCATGCATGTGGTTCCTTATAAACAGGGCGACCCAGGAAACCTCACTTCAACACACAACTATAGACCTGAAAGGGGCTGGGGAGATAGCTCCCTGGCACAAGTGCCTGCTTGGCAAATGCAAGGTCATGAGTTTGAACCCCAGTCCCGCAAAAAAACCAAAAAAACTATAGACCTGAAAGAGGTAAAGAAGGGAATCAGAGAGAACGCAATACTCCAGGAAGTGGAAAAGCCACTCCAAAGGCTGTGAGGCAGCAACACAAGCATTGCTGGTCTTCCTTTTGCTTGCTTTGTGGAGCGTCTCCCCATTCCCAGAGCCTGGAGTAGCATTCTTTTCACATTAGTCTCTCTCTCTGTCTCTCCCTCTCCCTCTCTCTCTGACCTCAACAGCCAAACCGCTGAATACCTATCTCCATCCCACAGTCCTCTGAGCTGCAGAGCCCACTGGATACAGCTGCAAGGTTAAGTCACAGGCAGCTGGTATCAACAAGTACAAAATTAAACTTTTCCCAAACTTGTTTTCCTATTTATAGTTCACATAAGAGCAATAAGGTTTATTTCATTACTACCTAAATGTATTCCTTGTCTTTTGCCAACTATATCTAGGTCCACCAATTTTACTGACTTACCTCCAAAGTATCTTTTTCAAGAGCCCCTCTACATTTTTCCAGCAACTGTTACACTCTGACCTTCAGGTGTGCCCAGGGCATGCTCTCACTTCTCACTGCGCTCATCTACCAAAGCCCTGGTTACCTGAGACAATTCCTTCCTCATAGATGTTGCTGGTTAGACTCATCCATATCATTTCTCTTGTTCTATTAGATTATTCCCTTTAGCACATAAACATCTTTCTATCTAAAAAATCTTCCCTTGCTAGCAATCTCAGCACTCAGGAGGCTGATGCCAGAGTATCAGTATCGCTGTGAGTTTCACTGAGTTGGAGGCCAGCCTGAACTCCATAGTGAGACCCTTTCTTAAAAACAAACAAACAAACAAAAAAAAACAACCTTCCCTTAACTTCCCTAACTGCCACCTCATCTGTATTAAAGCAGAAACTAGAATTTGATTTCTGAATGAAATCTTCCTCTCTTATTCAATTCAGTCCAATATACGGCTTCTTTCTCCATCATTCCACTGCCTCCGTCTAGGTAACCACTGCTACCGTACGTCTCACTAAATCCAAGCGGACACCTTCCTATCTGTTTGATATTTAATGAACAGAATCATGGTTCTGTCTCTCGCTGGTCGTACACCACTCTACATAGTGCATTCTGTCGCAATGTGTTTTTTCCAAACTCTGCAGTCTTCAGGTGCCTCGTCTTTCGTGCCTCCGCTTTAGACACCCGTGATCCTCAAAGTTCACTTCCTTAACAACCTCGGGCCTTTCTGTATCCTAACTTCTCTGTTACAATTTACTGCTTTTATTGATTACATTCGTGTTCAACAGCACCGCAGTGTTGTAGGACAAGCATCTACTCTTCTCACACTCACGAATAATAAAATGTTCACTGAAACAATGACCGAAAACGGGTAATTGCAACAGCGCTGTAGACAAACGTTACTTTTATATTCTCTAATGACAACGGTGTACTAGCTTGGGGTTGACTCTAAAACTATGGGGAAGTAGATTTTCAAGGTTAAAACAGACGGATGCCCCCCGTCCAATATCCATCTGAGGATACCCTACGTTTTACAGGCATTTTGCAGAATTTTTTACTGGGTTGACCAAGGTTGCAGTTGCGTCGCCAGCTCCAAGCAGTAACTTCCCTCCCGTCCTCGCCGTGGCCCCCAGGGCCCACAGCCCCGCGCGACGTTCGCCGGGCGCAGGACTGAGCGGACTCACCAGCAGCAGGGTGCAGCCCGAAAGGTCGGGGTCCGCCTTCCCGCAGGGCACGAACATGGTCGCGAGAGAGAGGGGAAAGGGCCCGACGGCGCGCAGGACCAGGGCCTCGGGGAGGACGCACGCACCGCATCCCACAATGCCGCGCGGCGCGGGGTCCTTTCACTCCCCGGCGCCTTTCCAGGGCTGACCTAGAGCCCGCCGGTGCGCGGGCGGGACGGAGTGGCGCAGGGCTTGGGCGACCGAGGGGACGGTCAGGCGGCGCAGGGGCAGCCCGGGGCCTCCGCCACCGGCCGTTTGAAAACCGTTGGCGCCCCGGAGGCCAGCTCCCGCCCAGCGTCGCTGACGCGGCGTGAGCCCCCGGGAGTTCCGCGCAGTGTGCGACCGACGCCGCGGTGGGGCCGAGGCACCTGGCGGCGAGCGCGGCCGCCGGCATGTCGCTGCCTCCAGAGAAAGCTTCCGAACTGAAGCAGCTGATCCAGCAGCAGCTAAGCAAGGTGGGCGGTCGGAGCCGGGGCCGGGGGACAGCAGGAGCTGGGAGCTGGGGGACAGCCGGGGGCCGGGGGACAGCCGGGGGAGCTGGGGCCGAGCGCGGCGCCGCGGCAAGGGGCGGAGGCGGGCCCCGCTGCCCACCCGCGCGCTCGTCGCTGGCGCCGGCCTCTGCCGGCGTTGTCCGGAGCTTCCTGCACCTCGCCCCCGCCTCCGGGCAGGGAGACCCGGTCCTGAGCGAGTCGGCGGGGCGGACCTGCCGCGTTCCCCCGCTCTGCTCGGGATGCCGCTGTTCAGCACCCTGGAGGCTGGCTCTGAGCGAGCGTTGCGAGCAGCGGGAGTGGTAGATAGCCCGTAGGGTGAAGCATTTCTAGAATTTTTACCCAGACGTTTCCATCTTATAAGAGTTGACCTCACTTGGTGATGGTGACGGCGACTGTTCCGTGTAGAAGCCCCCAACTTGGGGAGCGGTGCAGACTGCTTTGTCACGGGGTACTTGTAACGGGACTTTTGTACTAGATGGATGTCCATGGCAGAATAAGGGAAGTCCTGGCCGAGACCATACGGGAGGAGCTGGCGCCAGACCAACAGCACCTGTCGACGGAAGATCTGATCAAAGCGCTTCGGCGTCGAGGAATCGTTGATGATGTGATGAAAGAACTTAATTTTGTTACTGTGAGTAATCTTTTAGGGGAAAGTCAGAGTGTAAGTGTTCGCTTGGAAGTGCTATTTGTAAGGTCTGTATTTGGTGTTATTTAGTGTAAATAGAGCCAGTCTATGTAGCAATGTCCTAGGTTAGCTGTGCCCTGAGTATGAAAGTTAGTATTGTGCATCATTGAAATTTGAGTTATGTAACATGTTTCTGTTTCTGCAGTGACAGAATTTTCTCTTGGTATACTCTAGGACTGCAGTTTAATTTGTTTATTAATTTCTTGTCTTTTGATTTTTTGAGGCGGGGTGGAGTACCGGGGATCACACTCAGGACCTTATACTTCCCAGGAAGGTGCTTATGCCACTGAGCTATCTCCCTGGCCCAATTTTTTTTATCTTTTGAGACAGGGCCTGGCTTTGGACTCACTGTGTTGTCCGGGCTGGCCTCGCTCATCTAGGTCCTCCTGCCTCAGTCTCCCTAGTGGTGGGATTATAAGTGTGCACCACCACATCTAGGTAGGATTGCGATTTTAAATATATGTACTTTAGCCAAATTACTTCACTGTTTAATGAAACTTTTTTCTAAGACTGTCTTACAATCTTTTGATCTTAAGCTTTTATTCTAATTTGTATTTATTAAGTTCTTTAAGAAGATAATAGGATACTTGAGATGTCTTCATCTTTTCCTACAACTAGGTCAGAATGGAAAGATAGCTTCTCAGAGCATCATAAATAGGTCCTCCTTTGAAATGAGGCAACAATGAAAACTGTGACCTCAATACCTAGTAGTGTCAGGTAAAAATAGGGTAGATTGCAGTACATTAGGGAATTGTTTGTGTACAGGGTTCTCTTTCAGCTTCTGAAACTTCCTAACCTATTTCATTATAAAAATTGACCTGAAATAGCAATCTCTGCTGCTTGAATGTCACTTATTAAAATCAGTTCATGTCCCTGGTACCACCAAAAAAAAAAATCAGTTCATGGTAGACTCTTAGTCCAAGTGTTACATAAGATTTAGAGAAAGTTTAATTTTATTTAAAGCATTAAGAATTTGAGTGTTCTGTGCGTAGAAGGCTTGAAAACAGTGCTTAGTTATAGTGATTTTTATTTTATTTTTTAACCTAACTATAACTTTTGTTTCTTAATTTTTTTTTATTACTGCCTTTCTAGGACAGTGTTGAGCAAGAACTCCCAGCCTCTCCAAAACAGCCTGCTAGTTTTGATAAACAGTCAACATTAAAAAAAAGTATGTATGTATTTTTGTTTTGTTTTGTGTATTTTTTGTGGGGGGGTTATATGTTTGGTACAGGGTCTCACTACACAGCTCGGACTGGAGCTGTGATTTTCCTGCTTTCAACCTCCCCAGCAAGTGGGATTACAGGCATGTGCCACCACTCCTGGACTCTGTGGTCGGCTCAGAGCACTCTGTGGGCAGGGCCAGCACAGCATGTGGTGGAGATCGAACCCTGGTCCCTGCACTTGCCTAAGGAGGTGCTTAGTCCACTGAGCTATTTTGCTCAGTGTATCCCTTATATGTATCTTTAACTTAATTTAGTTGTGGCTATTAATGGATATTGATGAGTTGCAGTTTATAGTATTTGATGAAAACATTTTAATTTCTGTTTTCCAAAATGAAGTCCTTTTTGTGTGATTAGCTTTAAAACTTAGATTCTATTTTGCGTGATATATGTAAGAAAAACTCATAGTACAGTAGATACAAAAAAGCATCATTGGTTTTAAGATATATTATGGAAACTGTACAGCTTTGCTTATAATTGTCTAACAGATATATTATTAGTAATTGTGTGACTTGGTTGTTTTTTTTTGTTTGTTTGTTTGTTTTGATTATGCCTGGCTCAACCTACGCTGGGAGTGGGGCTGGGCAGCATGTGGTGCCAGGGATCAAATGCACTGCGGTCCCTGCAGTTGCCTAAGCGGGTGCTTTACACCACTAAGCCATCTTGCTGGCCCTGACTTGTTTTTTGAAATTAAGGAATGTTTTATAAATAGCCAAAAAGCAGACATACAGTAGATCTGGGTGTTCTGACTCCCTTCTAGCTGGGAGAAAGTAACCAGGATATAAGCTTAGAATATCTTACTGTGTCTTTTCTTTCTGGAATGCAAAAAGATCCTGCTATATAGTAAATTTGTTGCTTTTTTTAAGTCTTTATTTTGCTTATATCAATTATTTTCTAATGTGTTAGTCACGTTTGTGAAGTTATTGGCCATTTCCTCATATATATTGCTACACTTTACAGCTAATATTGATCCAACACGGAGGTATCTTTACCTTCAGGTTTTGGGTGGAAAAGCTTTCTTGGAGCATCTTCAGGAGCCTGAGCCTTTACCAGGACAAATTTGTTCAACTTTTACTTTATGTTTACATTATCGGAACCAGCGTTTTCGTTCCAAACCTGTTCCATGTGCCTGTGAACCAGATTTTCATGATGGCTTTTTACTTGAAGTACACAGAGAAAATTTAGGTAAGGATCAGTATGGTCATTTAATTGAGAAGATCTTTTTTAGGCTCTATGGTAGAACTATATCTTTCATTCTAAGAAATTTCTGATGCGTGATTCTCTGTAGTCTTTTGTCCTTCCTTGCCACTGATAGTTTTGAATTAAATTTTTTTTTTTTTTGGCGGGACCGAGGTTCAAACTCATGACCTTGCACTTGCCAGGCAGGCACTTATGCTATGGAGCTATCTCCCCAGCCCCATGAATTAAATGATTTCTACCCACTCTTGCCTTATGCTTTGTCTGCTAATTAATTTTCCCTGAAGATTATTTTTTACTGTCTTGATTATTGGGTCTTTAATGGGAAATGGTAAAGCCTGTTATGTGCATGTTCCCATGCTAAGCAGTTGGTAGAGATGCAGTGGAACATGGAACAAGATCCTTGTCATTCGCCAAGGATGGTTAGATTTGTGATGTTGTATAATTGTTAAAAGTCTAAGCTTTGATGTGTATAAGGGTATTCTATACATTTTAGCTGTCAATATATAGAGCTTTATAAAGTCAGCAAGTTGCAGAATTAAACCTCCATAAGTGTAGATTGTAAGGTGGTGTAATTCACTCATAAACCTTACTATATTTTTCCCTATTAAACTTTGCGTTAGTTGGGTGGAGTGGTGCATGCCTGTTAACCACAGCTGCTTGGGAGGCTGAGGCAAGAGGAGTTGCAAGTTGGTGGCCAGACCAGGCAACTTAGGGAGCACCTGTCTCGGAATTCAGAAAGGGCTGGAGTTGTAGCTCAGTGGTTGAGCGCCTGAATAGTGTAAGTGAGGACCAAGGTTCAATTCTCAATGCCAAGAAAAGGTTAATAAGGTCATTTAAATGATAAATCGTTGTTCCCAAAGTGCTGAATCTTTCAGCTTTGTGTAGATAGTCCAATGATTATTTTTGGATCTTGAAAGAGTTGAAGTAATTTGAGCATGAATGTTGACATAATTGTTTTTGTTTCTTTAAATTTTTTACTCTAACAGCATATGCTTTAGGTAATTACTTTTAAAGAATAGATTTTTGGGGGCCAGTGAGATAGCTCAGCAGACTAAAGTGCCTGCTTAGGCAAGGGACCAGGGTTTGATTCTTGGCACTACATACTGTGCTGGTCCCTACCCCCAGGGTACACTGAGCCAGCCAGAGTCCCAGCATGGTAGCACATGCCTATATTCCCAGCACAGGGGAGGCTGAGAATAGAGGAGTATCACTATGCGTCTGAGCTGGATAGTGAGACCCTGAAACAACCAAGTACACTAAACTAAAAGAATAGATTTGAGGGGGAGGGAGAGGAGATAGCTCAGCAGCATAAGTGCCTGTCTGGTAAGCACAAGGTCCTGAGTTTGATACCCAGTATTGCAACAAAATAAACAAAAAGAATACACTTTTTCCCTTATGGTTCAGAAAGTTCTGATGCTAGAAGTAACTAGATAACCTGTTACAGAGCTGCCAATCATTTCAGAAGGTAGTGATGATAGAAAAGGAAGTACCTTTGTTCCTAGGCAGACATGCTTTCTTTTACATTAACAAATTACTGGGCCGGGGAGATAGCTCAGTAGAATAGGTGCCTGCCTGGCAAGCACGTGGTTCTGAGTTCAATCCCTGGTACCCCACACACACACTCAAAAAAAAACTAACAAATTATTGTTTGGTTTTATAGAAGCTTATTTTTTTCATGTAACTTTCAGTACAAACATTGTTTTGTATTTAACAATATGTAATACGGTTTTGCTTATTCTCCTGGTTTTTGTTGCTAGGTGATGGAACTAGAATGGCTGATTCAACAACAATGTTATCAATAAGCGATCCAATTCATATGGTGCTAATCAAAACAGACATTTTTGGTGAGACCACTTTAGTAGCGTCATATTTTCTGGAATGGCGATCAGTTTTGGGCTCAGAAAATGGAGTGACCAGCCTGACAGTGGAGCTAATGGGTGTAGGTATGACGACTGCGCTGTCACCTTTATGTAAGCAGTCTGTGCACGTGGTGTCACGCTGCCTTATAAGCCAGCCAAGAGGGAAAGCAGAATCCCATCGCACTGCTTAGCGCAGCCTGGAGGGTGGACCTGAAAAGTAACAGTGCAGCCTCTCATAGTCAGTCTGCCTCGTGTTAAGGAAAGTTAATATAGAACCTTTGAAGATTTTCCGTTTCTTTCCTTTTTCTTTAAATAAAAGACTATAAAAAAAATAAGAATTTTGCTACACGTAAATACATGTGCGTGAATGCTTACTCCTGTGCACACTGAAATCAGTGCGGCTGTGTCAGCCCCGTTGGCCTGCGTGCTGTGGAGTGGGTCTGTGCCTCATGCCAGGCTGCCGCAGTCCTTGGGGGCTGAGCAGGGCATTCGAACACCACTGCCTGCTTGAAGTCTTGCACACTTGCCGCTCTGCAGTGTGCTTTGGCTGACAGGATGGAAAGCGAAGACTGCCAGTGATTTATGCATGACATACAATAGAATTGCTTTGCTGTTTTAGTAAAGTTATTGTTTAATAGAACTATATGAGTTTTGAAACTTATTACTTAAACATAACCAGTAAATTGCACAACCTTAGGAATGTTAACTTAGACCCGAAGTATGTTTTTCCTTACTTAGAAAGTAAGTTAGTTGCAAAATAGATTCCTGGTATAGTGGCACGTGCTTGTAATCCTAGCTCTTAGGAAGCTAAGGCAGGAGGTTTGCTATAATTTGGAAGCCAGCCTGAACTACATGGCTCAAGGTCCTGTCTCAAACAAACAAACAGATTCCCAGTTGTTTTCAAAACTAAGCCTAACATGATTATGATTATGATTATTTATGTATTTATTTGTTTATTTACTTATTTTAGTGGTACTAGGGATCAAACTCGGGACCTTGTGCTTGCCGGGCAAGCACTTATTCTACTGAGCTATTTCCCCAGTCCCATAACATGATAATTATTAATGACCAGGAAATAAACATACACTGATTTAGCGAGGAAATATTAAAATGTTCTCTTGTGCGGTGTTAAGTCCAGGCATTGACTGAAAATTTGTATTAACATGTAATGTGTTAACAAGAAAGGATTAAGTGGGGATTGCTCTATATGACAAGCAATATAAATG
>PVKN010004401.1:0-33655 GCA_004027915.1 Capromys pilorides
CAGAGAATCTAAAAAAGGGATGAAATCAGAAGCCAAGGAAAAGCCGGGAGAATGCCAAAGTAAAAATGGAGACAGAGAGAGACAGAGACAGGGAAGCGAAGTAATGATTCCTCTTAATGACCTGCCTTCAGACCAAAAGGCAAGTTTCTAAGCCATGTTTGAGTCTCATAAAAGCCATGTGAATGAGCACTGGGAAATAGCCTTTAAATGGCCAGATCAAGCCCTATTTTTCATCTTTTCTGAATGGAGCTCTCTATTGATTATGCTAAGTGCTGGCCACCAGTAAGAAATACAGAAAGTCCATTGTTTTTGCCTGTGGCAAAGGCCAGTTATGTACTTGTTAATTTCCTGATTTATGACACTGAGGAGATGGAGCTGAAAGTGGTGCTTCCTCTCCTGCTCTGCCGGCCTCTTGCCCTCTCTTTTTTTTTTCTTTTTCTTTTCTTTTCTTTCTTTCTTTTTTTTTTTTTTTTTGGTGGTGGTGGTGGTGGAAACTATTAAAACAGGCAGACCAGGAAGTTTGTGATAAAGAAAAGCCAGGCTCTTGCCTGACACACAATCTCTCTCTTGGCTTAAGTAAACTTGCTCCTTCAAGGCCTGCCATCAACAGAGTCCGGCTCACGTTTCACCACTAAATCTGAGTCAACAATCTCTAATCTGGACACTGGGTTCAGAATCCAGGCTCAGGTTGCACTTGGAAGCTGACAGCAGGGACAAGAGCAGAGAAAAATACGGCCTTTGTTTCTGGTTTGATCGTCCCCACCAAGCTGAGCTGAGGTCATGTGTCATTTTCTGTCATCAACAAGATAAAAGTTTGCACCTTTCTGGCCCTGCAATGTCTCTCCTGCCATTTATGTTGAGGCCAAGAAGCTCTCTGCCTCCGAACTGGAGGGCCCAGTTTGTGGAGAGCTCAGATTTGGAGTCCTTTTCATCTTTCTGACATATGATACTGTGACATGGGCAGCCCTTGCAGGGTTGCTATGCAGATATACAATTTCTGAAAAGTTACACCCGGAAAATGAAAACCCTGGGCTGGATTAGCATTTCACAAAGAACAGGGATAAAATGTGTAGCAGTTAGGCTAAAAAGCTAAAAAAAAGTGAATTAAAGTTTCATGAAAACAAACTCTTTTTTTTAAAGGATCAATACGTGTAAAAGTATCTTATTGCACTCCTGGCCTGTGGTCTTGAGCCCTGATCCAGCTACTGTATGTGGCAGAGATGCTATGAGCCACATGTTGAAGATGGGGGAGCGAGATCTTGGTTGGGGTTTAGGGGTGCTAGGAAGTATGAAATTGAAAAAACTTTGGCAAGGGCCTGCTATTTTATGAAACTCTTCTTTCTTCCTGTCTGTAATTGTTTTCATTGTTTTTATTTTGTAGCAATATTCCCCTTTTGTCAGAATAAACCTAGAAAGAAGAGGGAAAAAAATATATCATGATGCAAAGATTCTGGCTAAATATAGCCAGTATCCACTTTCCCTTTTTATACCAAAGTCAAAGAGTATGCCCTCCGGATTGCCTTCCTATTCTTTTTTTTTTTTTTTTTTTTTTTTTTTTTTTTTTTTTTTTTTGTGGTGGGACTGGGGTTTGAACTCATGACCTTGCACTTGCCAGGCAGGCACTTGTGCCACAGAGCTATCTCCCCAGCACCCAGCCTTCCTATTCTTCAGAGGCTGAAGAGTCTCCATTCTTCCTGTCTCTGAGCTGAGCTTCTTCAAAAATACCTTTTTCAAGCATTTCCAACACCAGAAGTGAGAAATTATTTTAAATGGAACATTTAAGTGGAATGTGATGTGCTTCCATGAGACCTAGAGGAAAATAACTCAAGATTGTCCTTGTGGTGCCCAAGACCCAGTGCCTCCCTGTGGGAGAACTTTGTGTGCTGCTCTGTTGCTGCCCTTCTGCCAGCTGCCCTGTTCCCCACTGCTGGAGAATGGGGGTCCTTCACCCGCTGCCCAGTAGTCTTAGTGCAGAAGTGCTGGGAGGAAGCCAGAGCAGGAGATTGGTAAGGGGGTTTTGAAGGACAGAGGATGGAGGAAATCTGAGGAATGCATTTTGTTCTGCTCCTACTGTTGATAAGAGGCTGAGGGACCAGGGACCCAAACATCAACAGCTCAGCCCACCAACACTGGGCCTCAGTGGGTACCAGGTCCTGGGAATGAATGCAGACACGGATTAACCCCAATCCCTCCCTGTACTGAGCTCCTGGAAAGCAGAGGAGCAGAAATCAGTACAGCAAGGAGCTTTGGGTAAGTCACCTTGACCATCCTCATTTATTAGATTATGAAGCTGGTGGTGTTGGCAAAGAAGAGTTCTCACTCAGAACAGGAATTTATTATAGATTTGGTAGGTTAGAAAGATACAGGTAAAAAAAAAAAAAAAGACATAGGTAAAATTTTTTTTTAATCATTCAAGGCATGGGAACCCCTTTGTGTTCCTCCATGTCACTTCCTGGGCTGCTGCTCCCTCCACTCTCAAAGGTGAGATGATGAATGTGAAAAGGGCTGGTGCAAGTGAAGCTCTCGGTGGTGCGCACGGGCCCCAGTGCGAGCAGGCAAGTCTGTATAACCGTGGTTCCAGGCTCTGCCACTTTGTCTCTCGGTCCTCAGATTCCTCATCTGTGAAATGGAGATGATGGTAGTGACCTCATAGGGTTGGTTTCAGGTATAAAAGCAAAATGTGGCGCTTGTAACAGGGGGTAGACATTCCGTCAATCAGTGGTGGACTCCACTCCTTGGAGGGGTTCATTGTCTACAGGGCCAAACCTGCATGTAAGGGACAGCCTCATACATTGCTGGGGTCTGGAGGCGGCAGAAGTGACATCACCAGATCTGTGTCCCGTTGGCTGATTCAGTTTTGAACTAAGCAGCCAACTGAACTAAGGCAGGTGTTTCTGAAGCCCTTGGAAGAGCACCATAGTTGGGGGCACAGGATTCGGATCTCGACTGCTACTTCCTTGCCCTGAGGCCTGACCAAGTCAATGCACCATCCTGGACTATATTTTCCTCAGAAATGAGGTTCACACTGCCTGCCATGTGTGGTCTAAGAGAATGTGGCACTGTCTGACACATAGAGAATCTCAACACTATGGTCCAGACATCCTGTCTTTTGGTTGGCAGGTTGGCCTGGGGTCCAGAGCACAGCCTTGCATTGACTATGGGGCTTGGACTCAGCCTCCTGCACTCTGGGCAAAGTAGCACCCCCAGTAGCTCCACGGCTGATCTCTTCTAACATCCCTTCACCCACTAAGCTGGCGCCGTGGTAGAGGGCCCAGGTTGCAGCTAGAACAATTAAAACAATGGGAAATTACTCTTTTGTCCCTGCCTCATGTCTTTCTCTCCTGGCCACAGAAAATAAGATATGAGTGCTGAAGAGCCTCTCATTCTTCCTGTCTCTGAGCTCCTGACAGTGGTCCCTACCTTCCTCCCTCAAACATTATCTACAGACTCAGTGGCAGCTGTATTTTTTGGTTTTATCTAAAGCTAACTGTCAGAAGGAGTAGCAGTTGACCTTTCCTTCTCTTCAAACACAGCAGAAGGTCAGAGATGTCTCAGTCTCACTGCTCAGGCAGGAGGTCAATGATCAGCACTTTGTGCTTCAGTCAGAGCTGCCAAGCATCCTACTTAGGCACTGGTTGGGCAGCTCCGCCCTGGAGTCCATGCCTGGGTCTTTGCCTCTTACTATCTGTGCCTCAAACAGCAAATCCCTCTGCCTCCATGTCTTTGGCTATGAGGTGGCATCCTAGTGACAACCCTGGTGCCTCTTTTACTAACACACCCCTAACATCCCTAAGGGAAGAGCCATTTCCTCTTGAGGTTTGTCCCTTATGGGAAGAATGACACACAAGTGGGAAGTGTTCTTTTCACCCACAGCCAAGAAGATAAAATAAGAGGTGCTTTCTGGGTATTGTAGGCCAACAAACTCGCTATCCATCAATGGGCCCAAGGGTCCAGGAGTGATCTCATCTCTGGGTCACTCCTGAGTGAAACATGTAACAGTGCTGTGACCTGGATCCAGTGCTCAGCATGGAAACACAGGGACACAGCCAAGTCTGACCCCTTTGCCCACAATACCTCCCTCCTCCTAGCACCACACGGGAAGTCCTTGTCTCTCCATGTTGGCTACCATAGTTCTGGGTCTTAGGGTTCTTCTGTTTTCTAGCATTGGGCTCATAGTGTCAAAGAACTCCAACTCAGCCAATATTTTTAGTTCCAAGGGCAGAGAATATTTTGTCAAGGATGCAAAGTTAGGAGGGCTGTAGGGCTGAGATAATCTGTTTAGGACAGCACTGGAAGTGGCCTAGGTTGGTTTAAACTGTACGCACAGTGGGGCCAAGAGAGAAGCCCTTTTCTGGGAACTCTTCATGAAGGGATAGCTTGTGAAATAAGCCTTGAAAGGGTGGCTTATTCCTTTTTAAAATAATAATAATAATAATAATAATAATAATAATAATAATAATAATAATAATATAAAAACAGTGAGGGGCTTAGCAGATAGATAGGAAGAACTAAGAAATGATCTCTGTCTTTGAGGACTTTGTGGATCTGTACAAGGCAAGAGCAGAGGTGCAACTGAGTAAGGAGTATGATCTGTACAAGATGGAGGTCAGCATGGAGGAAGGAAGGAAACTATGATGAGCAGGTAGGCAGTGGAAAGGCCCAGGGAGCAGAGGGAAACCACTGAGGTAGAGGCACTTCTCTGTGGGCAGGCAGGGGACAGGGAGCGAGCAAGGCCATGAGGTAGCATCCCTTGTTCCATCATTGTGTAAGGCTAGCAGGCAGGGCGAGGAGTTGCCAGAGCAAGGGAGGCAGCCAGGGCCAGGGTCTCAGCTTGTGCCTCTGGCTGCGCTGTGTGTGCGGCAGGAGCTGGCACCTCAGCCCTGTGTGCAGTCCTAGACCAGGGGCGCACCTGCAGCTTTGAGAAGCGTGAGTCCAGGCTCCAGATGTGCAATTTTGTGCACTAGGGAAAAGATTTGGGCAGAATCATCAAGTGGTCCCTCCTGTCCACAGCCCACTTCTCCCATGAAGCAGAAGCTACTAAGGCTGGGGCCAAGAGCTTTATATCTTATGTCATTCTGCCCTCAGCGTTAGACTTGGGCCTCACGTTCTACAGAGGTTCACATTCTATGTTCAGCAATCACCAAGTAAAACAAAACCTGGTTTGTCTGTCAGGTGAGGCTCCCCACAGGCGCCCCATTGAGTCAGATGCAGCGGGCAATACCCATCACCACTCATCCCACTGGGGCTTAGCACAGTAAGGCTGAATCACTGCTGCAAATTTACATGAAGACGAAATGACACTATGAGGATGTCAACAGTTTTTCTCCAGGTCAAACATAGAGCCTGGGAGATGGCCCCAAACATCCTGGCTTCGCAGCTCACCAACTGCGTGAATAGGTTGTAACTAAACCCCTGAGCCCTGGTTCTTCACCCACCATAAAGGGAAAAGAATAAGTCCTTTCTTCCTAGGTTACTGTTTCTGTGCTCAATGCATATTAGCTATTGCTTTCATTATCATTCTAGTTCTCTTTACATATAGTTCTAGCAGCCTAAGAGAGTGGCTCATTCAGAGCACCAGGATCAGGAGAAGGGAGGAGGAAGAGGTGCCAGTGGCTAACGAGCTGCCACCATCTTTTCTTGTTGGAACAAAGGTACCCTTTGTTTCTGAAAGGGTCAAAATGTTTTGCTTGAATATCTTGGACTAGAAACAAAAGCACAATCAATGTCCTGCATGGCTGTCGCTATGGCCAAGGCCAGATGAATGATGGTACTGGGGAGTCTGCACCAGACCACCACGGGGGGCCCCTGGCATGTCAGGGCTGGATCGGCTTCAGAGCTGTTCTGACAGAGGCACCCGCATAACACAACGCCTCAGGCTCTGCCAGAGCACGCGACCAGGCTCCGCAGGAACTGCTGCTGGTGGTGCCTAAGATTTGAATGAACATTCATTCTTTGACAGGCTGTATCAACTAAGTGTTGGACCTTGAAAAGGTCGACCTGCTTTTTAGGCTTTTTTTTTTTTTTTTTTTTAATCAATATAACTAGAGAACTGGACTAGATTTACACTTATTAGAACTGCTATTGGTGTATGTCCCACCTTAGGAATCACCGGATGTTTAACTCACATACTGAAGAAAGGCCAGACTGATTCAACCCTTCATGGAAAGCTCAAAGAGAAGGCCCCTTAGGTGTTGGGGAGAGGAGTACGGAGCAAGTAGAATCTCCGGGGGATGTTTCCACCCATGGGGTGGTGCCTCTCGGACCTTAAACCCAGAGCCTCAGAGTTGAAAAAGATCAGGCTTGGAGAACATTTGCACAGAACTGCGCACCTGGGTCTGCAGCCCCTGCGAGCCCATGCACATGCGCTGTGCAGTGGGTGATGGGCGTGGCCAGGCAGCAGGCGGCGGCAGCCTGAGTCCACACAGCGCTCCACTCCAGCGTGGGAAGGGCTCACGCCTCCCTGGATCCCACTATCTTTTCAAGTTTACTAGCTTCACTTTTAAAATTTCTCCCAGGGGACCAAAAATAAGCACTTTCTGTAACACAGAAAATAAAAACAGTCATAATAATGAGAAAAGCCAAATAAGTGCACGTAAGTGCATTTTTTTCTTAGAGATTTATTTTTGTTTGATGAATCTGACACCAGTCAGGGAAAGAGGAGAACGTAATGGGGCCAGCAGGAAAATAAGCACCCAGATGCGAAGCTGCTGCTTCCTGCACGGGTGGGTCTGGTGTTGGGCTGGGGTGGGTGGTTGGTTGAATTTGTTTCTGGAAGTTTTTCTTTTGTTCACTTTTATAAATCTCTCCCGGGCTTGCGAGCTTTCCCTCCCTCCCGCCTCCCTTCCCTTGTCCCCAGATTTCATTTTTAAAAAGCGAGCTCACTCGCCAGTGTGTCCCCCAAGCTCTCACGGCTCTAATAAATAAGGAGCACCTGTAAAACAGTAGCTTGACTTGTTAAGTGACTGTACAAAGAGAATATAGAAATACAGTATGTACACCGAATCCATGGCCCGGGGTGTCGCGAAGCTGGTATGGGCCATGCTGGCCTTGCCCACCTGTGCCCACCCCCCAGCTGAGGCTCCTTGGCCTGGGGGGATGGGGTACTGCACCCCTCCAGAGGGAACAATTGCTTTTATTTGAGTTAGTAAACAGATACACTGAATCACAAGGTGATTTTTTTTTTTTTTTTTAGTTTTCTTCTTTTTTTGATTTTTTTTTTCTTAAATTTTTCTTTCTTTTTTTTCTGTACTCATCAGAATGGGGTACTCCACGACTGTCTCACCAACTCAGCGCCAATACACAGGCTCTAGAGGACTCTGGACTCGCAGCTACAACTGTACAAGTGCACACAAGTAAATCTACCCTGTTATCCTCCACCCACTGATTGAGGATCGAATTGCACATTTCTCTTCACCATGACAGGAGAAAGCAAACAGTGAAACAGAATCATGGGCGATCTTTCTCACTTTCCCTCTTGTTTTCATTGGTTCGTCCATACCATTCTAATTATCATGAAAGGGCTCTGCGTATAGAGAGATTGTCTCACTGACTTCCTGGATCACCGAAAACCATCAGGACTGAAATTTCATCCGAGTCTTTCGTGACGCCCAGCAAATATTCCCCCTTGGATTATTTTACATCTTGAGGGCATTTTGGTCTTCGGTTCAACACTCTTGCTCTGTTCCCAAATGGGGCGCTATTTAGAGGAATTTCAAGAGAAAGCTGAGAAGAATAAACATTTACCGAGCTCTCTTGGCATTCAGTCTCTGAAAAACCACAGTATAAACTATCCATGCTGCTTCTTACATCTGTCAAATTGAAAATTAAAAGCCATAAAAGTGTAACACTGAAAATATGGCATCAAAAAGGATAAAGGTGGCCTTTGTAAAAATAACAAGAAAAGTATATTAGCCAATAAAATATTCTAACTCTTCATTTAAAAGTGCATCCTGGGCTGGGCAGGGACGAACCCGAAGCTTCAAGACTCTAGCGTCATCCCTCCCTGCCAGCCAAACGGGAACAGTACAGGTCCAAAACCATACAATGCAAATCACAATTCTTAGTGTAGCAGCAAAACCACAGCAGTTTTTAAAAAGATTTTTTAAAATTCTTGTTTTCCAACCGGTGTTATCTTCTCGTCTTCACTGCCACTGAGCCTTGAGGATGGGGCGGGGAGAATACCTACGTTGGTCCTTGTGGCTTGTTGGCGTTTTTCTGTTTTTTAAACCAGGGGCAAAATCCCCAAGTTCCTCTGGGGAGAAGCAGAGGGGTGGCAGCAAGACGGCTGGGCCTGTTGGATGGGTCCAAGCATGCTGGCTTCTCTGCACTAGAGGCCACCGAGGGAGGGCTGCTTCCTCTGAGATGCCTAATGACAGGAAGCGGCTTTATTTGCTTGAGTTTTAGCCAGAGAGGGTGGTGAGCTGACCAGCTGGTGTCATTGGATGGTGTGACATAGTTCGCTCCACTCCGTGCCCTCTCCATGCAAGGTACCCTGGGAGTGAGCGTTCCTGGGAAAAGAGGAAAAGGGGACATCAGAATGCACTGGACTATGTCCCTGCCCACCCACCCCACCCAGCCAGGAGAACCGGGGATGATTCAAGGAGTAACAAGCTCCCAGGTTGCTGCTTCAGACCTCAGATGTGTCTCCAGAACTAAGGCAGCACAGCATGATTTCAGCCCGAGTTTCATTCACAGTCTCTTCGGGGTCAGCCCTGCCAGCTCTGTGTGAGGAAGTGAAACTCGAGCTGCTTTTTGGAATACCATAATGAGCATGGTGCACCACGCCCTCACCCAAGACCACAGCATCCTCTGTAGCCCAACAGCTTTCACCCTCACATGACTTCACACTTTGCCCGCAGGTCTGCTGAGTTGTTCAAGGTCGCTTCAAAGCCAGACAAGGTCACCAGGGGCTCCGGAGGTCCAGACCTCAGCCCTGTATTCTGTGGTCAGCTCTGAAGTTTGCTGAAGGAAGGCCCAGAGCTTCACTCTGTGCTAAATGGAAAGCACTGTGGCCCTTTCTTCAGAAGTTCTCTACAGAGGCCACGAGCTGGGAGAAGTGCTTGCCCCTCTGTTTGTGGGTCTTGCCTGTCAAAGGCCCTGCTCACAGCTCCTCACATCCAGACAAACAGACTCCAGCCTGGAAGACAATAACCTCACCTCTCCCTAGGCCCTGGGCTTCAGAGCAGAAGGTTTAACAGGGCTTTTTACCAGGCAAGTCTCTTTCTGAGGAACTTCCATCCCCATGTTGATCACAGACATAAGGCCCTGCCTCTTTGTCCCTACTAGTTTATTTCATTTGCATCCCTCAGCCTAGAGTTCAGCCTGCTGAGGACCTTCAGTGCTCAGAAAGAAGCCACTGAGAAGTCTGCCCAGCAAACTGTGATGTCCCTGAATCCAAGGCTGGGGCTACGTGGTCTATGCCTCCACACCCAGCCCCTGAGGTTCACCTGGCCCACAGTAGGTGCTCCATACACTTTTGCCAAGTGAATGAGAATCAAGCAGGTCTCCTTCACCATGGCTCCAAAAAGCCCCCCACCCTTCCTGCCAGTAAGTGGGGACATCAGAAATGTGAATGGGCTACTGTAAGGTGGGGACAGGACTTGTAACCATCTTTACAACCACTGAGATAGATTACTGTCAGAATAAGGAACAAATAGTTTGAGAGAAGTAATAGAATTTAGGACTTGAAGGGACCTAATGATATACAACTTATTCATTTTACAGAGGAAGAAAAATGAAAGCTACAGAGAGACTGGAATCTTGCTCAGAGTGTTTGCAGCATGAATTCAGGGTGAGAGCAAGAAGGTCAGATGCCCACTGGGAGAGCTAAGTAAAAGCTTGTGCTTTGAGCCCTGTTACCCAAATCCTAGTGTTAATGGCAATGACAGTAATCATCAGCCAGAAACAAGGCTTGAAAATCTCAATGTGTGCAACAGGAAATGCCTGAGTTCCCCAAATCACATTAAATCACCAGATCGGTGTGCATTTAATATGTATATTGAATAACCGAAGTGAAAATGCAAAATACCACAAATATGCAATAGGGATGGAATTACAAGGCCATGGAAACCTTTTCATTTGGCATAGTCAGATTTGGAAATGGGAATATTTATCTCTGAATAAAGAGCTCAATTGTCCCTCCTCTCCTCTCCCCTCTCACGAAGAACCACCATCAAGTGAGGGGCCATAAAAGATTGGGAAAGAGCTGCAGGAACAAGTAGGTCCAAAGTCACAGGAGTAGCTTCCTCTGGGGACAGTTCTTTTGCTTGTATCCAACACAGCCTGGAAATTGCTGTGGAGAGAGGGAAATCATCCCCACTTCTGGGCCTGGGACCAAGAGTGACTGAATCCTGGAGTCCATGGGGCCTCCAAATTCTTTCTTTAAAGGGAAAAAAGGAGAAGAAACCCAGGTGTTTAACATTTTCTTCCAGTAACTGGGAAACACCATTTTTAATTGCTTCCTTAAGGATGCTACAACTGCCCTTTCAATGATGTAGCTTTTTTAGTGTAATCACTACAAAAAAAAGGAGTCTCTCTCAAACAAGTTTCTTTGTATTCAAATTACATTTGGATGAAGACCAAGCATGCCTAGCCTCAGCTTACTTGGAGAAAATTTTCAGGCTTTCATAAGACTGGGAAAACGGGATTATAATGAAAGCCATTCTGGAACCTTAACTATAGCGTTTGCCATCCCAAACACTATAATAATCATTATTATTCTCTGGTATCTATTGTTATCTGGTAAATAATATGTGTTTTCCCCCAAAGTTCTAAAGGGTGCAGCTGCATGACACTCTATTTTTTGCAGCTCCTGTTCCTGCTGCTTTGAAAGCTGCCTCACACTGCACTGATTTTAAGAGAATGGCAGCAACCATATGTGCCTGTCTTTCCCTCACCACACACTTTCCATGCCTGGGACACCCCAAAGGCCAGAGGGTGGCAGTACCAGCCCCTGTCTGCCAGTAGCTTCTGAGGAGGGGGTGATACTGAACCCAGCCTCATGGCTTCCGGCTCTGGCTGGTGCAGGGCAGCCCCCTTGTTGGTGACACAGGAATAAATCTGAAATTAATGATAATGAAGAACCAAATGTGGACTCCACATTTCTAATACTCATTGGTACTAAAGACACAGGACCCAAGAGAGCAGGAAGGAAGCAAGCTTGGATTTTCAGAAAGTGGTCACTGGCAGGGACTTCCAGACATTGGCTTTGCCATGCAGGGGGATCCTAGGAAGAACCTGTCCTCTCTGTCTAAATATTTTTTACACTTGTAGAGGCCCATGTGGCAGTCTAGCATGCCCTGACCATAGCTGTGCACCCGTGGACCTGTTCCTTATCCATGTCTCCCTGAGCCTTGATTCTTCCTCTAAGAAATGGAGGCCCAGTTGAGACTTTCTAATGTATCTTCCATCTCTCACATGCTAGGATGACAGGCTATTTCAACAAAAGCCTACAGCAAATATGTGGTATTTTAAAGTTGACCAGGAGGACATTCATGGATCACCAATACATAAAGAAGCCCACTAATTTCTGGACCTTGAAGCCCCAAATGTCCAAGTCTTCTTTATGCTCTCCATTTTAAGATGTGTGCACTCTCACAGCATACACACAGACACACACACAGACACACACACACACACCCCTGAAAGCTTTTGAGTGCCCCATACAGCAGGTTCTAGGAAAGTAGCCATACTTGAACTTCACATATGAAATTTTGCTTTGAATGGGTGTTTGTGGGAAGGCAAGATATCCTACCCCTCACACACACTACGCAGGCCTGGTACACCATCCATGGTCACTACTACCTGCCTTTGTCATCTGGTCAGAGGATTATAATATCTCACTAGAAGTGCTGAGAGATTCTCTGTCTACCTGGTGAGCTACATTCCCACTTCATTAGGAAGCTATGCCAAGAACATGACTTACTCATCTCTTAACAAACAAATTTCCAAGAACCATAGAGATGGAAAATGTATCCAAATACTAACACTTTTTCTTCTTTTCTTTTTTTGCAGAACCAGGAATTGAACTCAGGCCCTTGTGCTTACTAGGCAAGCACTTATTCTACTGAGCTATCTCCCCAGACCACTAACACTTTTTTCTATGCTGACACTGATAAAATATGCCCATTTTCACCTCTTACCATAAGATATGCTGTTGTATTTCATAGGATTTCCAGACAGTCACACCCCAACATAAATGTGTATGCAGAGAAAAATGTCTGGCTTGTTCACAACCGAACATTTGCAAGATAGCCTCTCTGGGGGTTGAGATCTCACTGCTACTTCAAAAGCCTGCTTCTATTACTCTGACTTGATTCTGAACTTTTCTTGTTTCCTTCCTCATGTACCCTTGTGATTTGCATCAAAATCTAGTAGGCCTGTCCTATCTCACTCATTTAGAATGCAAGTTCCCCTTGTCTGTCATATTTAGTCCCAGGAGTCTAAAACCCCGTAGCATCCTCTATGATGTACAAGAAATGCCTACTGCCAAACCAGCTCGCCTTTGTCCAATTACCCTGGCCCTAGCAGAGATCCACTCACTCGGGCATGGCTGCCCATCACTTATCACAGTTAAATACAGCCATTACGTGCTGGCTGTGGCAACGCTGTTTATCTGGGACAATAACGAGTCCCTGAGGACTGCAGCGCTCTCAGGTAGCTGCCGCTATTCTGGGATACACACGAGGGTACAGCCCTGTGGTCAATGAACAGAGCCGCCTGCACCAGCTGATAAACTCTGAGTGTGATGCCAGATAGTGGTCCCAGCCCTGAGCTCGTTCCAGGAAGGGCAAGGCTTTGCCAAAAGGCGGTTCCTTCCCTCTCCTATCAACCTTGAAGAATTCTGAAATGGCTTTTGCCAGAATGGAAGCTTTTTATATTTGAAGTGCATAACATCTCTTTTCTTATAGCTCATTAATTGATTAAAATAATGGAAACAGTCCTCCCTTCTGGTGTGACTGTGACAGGAAGTGACCCCGGTAAGAAGAGCATGTGGAGGCCAAGGGTTAGCTTTGGCTGAGCTCAGCACTGGGCTCTGGCCTCAGTCACAGAGCTACTCCCTCTGTGGCTCTGATAAGCTAGGATGGTTGTACATTTCTAAAAATTTTAGACAAACACAACATCCTGTTTTTACTTATTATAATTTGCTTGTTTAGTCATTTTTCTTATTTTGTTCTTCATTTAAAAAAATATATCACAATCAGAGCTGGGGGCATAAGGATAAGCAATTGGTTAGTCCTGGTTCTCATCCCTGTACCGTGAAATAGACAAATAAGCAAAATAAAGTAAAAATCACAGCCATACAAGACCTCCTGTTGGGATAACTCCATATTTAATTTTTTTTAAAGTTCATTTTATTTTATTTTTTATTTTTTAAATTTATATTTTAAATTTTTATTTTTTAAATTTTATTTTTTTAAATGTCATGAAGGCTCAGCCTTCCCTGGGGGGTGGGGGCAGCACAGCATGCGGTGCCTGGGATCGAGCCGCGGTCCTTGCAGTGAGCCTAAAGTTTCCAGCACACGCGCTTTAGACCGCTGAGCCATCTCACCAGCCCAATAACTCCATATTTAATTCTTTGCTTTACAAATGAAAATCTTACTTTTTTGCTCAGCTTATTCTGTATGTTACATGGGGAGAGAGAACTGCTTTCCCTTTTAACGTCACTGCTATTTGTTGCTCACCCCTTGAATAGCTTCTGAAGGTAAGGAGCTCTGGACTACAGACAGCCCTCCTGTGCAGTGACCTAACCTTCATCCTCGCCTGGGATGCTCGTCCTCTTTATCTCAACTCCTTTCTGGAATCTGGAAGCTTAGGCAAACAAAATGACTCTGTCCTTCCTGTCTTAGAAGCATTAAAAGATCCCTTTAATGATTCATACTTCTTTGAATTAAAAAAATTAAACAAACACATGGAACAAGTGATTATTTTAAGAAAGAAAAATAAAATAAAAATTACATGACATAGGTAATGCTCCATGGGAAATTTTGAGGAGCAGGCCTGGGGCCCTACGACAGAACTTCCAGGACTGTTTCTTAGTGCAGTTTATGAAAGTCACAGGGCCTTCAGAGAAATTTGCCAATTTTATTGAACATTTCTTTAGGTCGAATACTGTATGTGTTATTTTTATGTACTAATTTCACTTGAAAACAAGTATATCTGTATAGGTATCCCACAGAAAAAATGATTCTAAACTATTATTGTTTCCATTTGCCTGGAAGGTGAAGGAAGATAGCTAAAAAGGAGCAGGCTAAAAGGGGAGGAGCTGAACAGAAGTTCTGCTTCTGACTCAAAGTTCAGGCTCCCTGTCCTCAGTCATGTTCGCCTCTCTTCTTCTCTACCCTGAAGCTAGTGTGGACAGTCTAGCTCCCTTTCTTTGCAAATGAAAACTTTGAGAAGTTCTTTGATAAGGAAAACGATTATTTATTTTTCATCTGTGTATTTGGTATAGGGTCTCACTATGCAGTTTGGACTCGTAGTGATCCTCCTGTTTTCAGCCTCCCCAGCACTGGGATTACAGGCATGTGCCACCATAGCCAGACTTAGTCACTGGTTCGGTGCACCTGGGGGCAGTGCCAGCATGGCATGCGGGACTGAGGATCAAACCCTGGTCCCTGAGCTTGGCGCTTAGTTCGCTGAGCTATCTCACTGCCCCCTGGAAAATGATACATTTTAAGTCAAGTCCCATCCAAGACACAGACCAAGCTGATGTATGGTCATGCCACCCAGGAAGGCTGTGCCCTGCGACTCTGCTCCCTGCTGCTCCTCTGTGACCACAGCAGCAGGAATGACTGTGTCCCTGTTAGACTGGGACATGTTAAATCCTAGACTAATTAAATGACTCATGCAATGTGTCAGTAAAAAGACCAGGATCACATTTCTTTTCTTATTTCTGTTCAACTATCTCTGAAGACTGTTGAGTTCCAAAATTCTACCTTAGAATGCTCACATTGTTTTATATTGAGCTTAAGCATGGCATTTCTCTTTGAACACAGGCATTTTTGGTGACAAAGAGGGAACACTGACAAAAGCAGCTTCAAGTGGCCAGCAGCTATCTATGGCTGGAGGGTCAATAGCAGCCATACACAGTTAGGTGTTTCCCACACTATTCTTTGCAATGAGTCATTAGGAGAGGCCAGGAAGGTGTGTGTGTATGTGTGTGTGTGTGTGTGTGTGTGTGTGCGCGCGCAAATGTGTGTGTGTGTGTCTCCTATAAATGGAAACTCCTCTACAAAAACTAAGAGCAAAAATTCTGATTTCTCCCCTAAATAGAGATGTGACATGTAGTGAATAATTGCCTTCGCAGCCTTTCAGCCCAGTTGTGCAGGTGTCTCCATGCCTGCTCTGAAACCAGCAGCACCACATGAGAGCCATGCAGTGGATTGTAAGATGTGACTCTGGTCCTTGGCATAAGACATGTAACTCAAGAAGATTGAATCAGACCTTGTGCCTACTGGGGAAAAGGAAATGAGGACTCAGGTTCTAATCCTGGTGGCATCACTCTGTTGACATTGAGCATTTGCTGTTTTTGTCTCAGCTTCTACTTGAAGAAAAAAAAAAAAAGGAAGGACAGATGCTATGAGGATTTCTGTAAGGATTTCTCTAAGCTCTGGGCTGGGTAGCATGGAAGAGTTCATGCTTTCCCATTACACAGCCACAGGAAGCAGCTTGGGCTTCCAGGCCATCATGATACTTCTTACAAACATCCACTAGGAGCCAGGTAGCTCCCTGGCATTTTAAGGTTGACTGATAACTGGATGAACTAGGGGTTGGTTATTATCATCATGTTTTATATGTCTGACACAGTGATTTCACCTCCAGACTGTAGAGCCAGGCTGCCAGTCAAATCTCAGCACTACCATTTACTGGCCATGTGACTCAGTAAAATCATTCAACTCTATGTGGTTCTGTCTCTTCGTTTGTAAAATGGGTTTTTAAATGGTATCCTACAGCACTGTTGTTAATGTGTTGCATTCTGAATATTGCCTGCATGTAGAAAGCACTCAGTCAGTACTAGCTATGAGAAAACGTGGATCAGAGAAGTTATAAAATGTGCCCAAATCCTTACAGCTAATAAGCAGCACAGCCAGTCTTCAAATCAAGGCAAGTCTCGCTCTAGGCCTGTGCTCTTCCCCTAGACATGAGGCTCTCCAACAGGACAATGATCATCATTCCTGTGGCACATGTGTGTTCCTTCCACGTCCCTCACAGCAGTCTTGTTCATAGGGTGGGGGGCTCGGAGAGCTTGAACCACTTCTCTCACCTAGGAAATGGCTGGGATCCGAATCCAGGCTGGTCCAGTTCCAGGGCAGTTCTTTTCCACTAAGCCACACTGCCACCTGCCTTCTCTAATAGGAGCACACTGCCACCCCCGGTGGAAGCTTCAGAAGGTCTACTGCCTGGGAAGTGGAAAATGGTTGAGGCCAGCTCCAAGACATTGCTGAGTGCCCTTCAAAGTAGCTGCAGGCCCTGGAAGGATCTGCTTCTGCTTCTGCTTCTGCTTCTGGGGAAATCTCTGCAATGTCTAGGGGCAACAAGCCACGAACTTCCTGCTGCCCTTCAGTCCAGCGATGCAGGGCTCAGCATCCCTGTGCTCACTATGGTGTCTCTGCTGTCCCTGTTGGGGAAGTCTGCTACAAAACAGACACTGCCAGCCTTTGCACCCAGCATTTCCAGTTCCCTAGAACACATTAAGGTCACCAGGCAAAAGGCAATATCCTGAACCACATCACCTCCTGCTGGCCTCAGCTCAAAGCTGTTGCTCCCAGTTTCCATGGCAACCCAAGACCTCCAGCAACCCTTTCAACATACTTGGACTACGAATTTTTGTTTCACCAAGAGCCCTAATGTCTCCTTAGGCCCACTGTGGGACAAAGAAAGAAGTTCTTCCCACTATCCTGCTACAATGGCTTTAATACTTAAGACAGATGTGGCAGCTGATGGCCCTCACCCTCTAGCGATATTCTGTAATGTTTACAATCCACCGCTGGTAATTAGCCTGTCATCAGAATGCAACGATCAGCTTTCGTGATGCCACTCTTTCCTTGCTTGCTTCCTTTCTATGAACAGCTGCTAAAGTAATTTTCCTCAAACCCAGATTCCATCCTGTCACTCTCTGCTTGAAGCCTCGGTGATACCGCCTAGCATACTGAGGACCACCTCCTCCACCTGCGGTCCCCCTCCTCGTTCTCTTCCAGCTCCATGCTCTTCCCCTTGTGGCCAAGCCCTTGTGCTCCAGTCAAGGACAACCAGAAGGTCACAGTAACACAGTGCACTCGCTGCCACATCTGTGTCTACACATGCGACAGCTGCCCTCATTCTTCCTACCTGACCCCCAGCCCACATTCCTCTCAGGCTGAGCTCCTAACTCTGAATTCATCTGCTTAAAGAAACACATCTATGTAGCTGTGTTAGCTATTCCTCTACTGCCACTCCTCAAAGTCATGTACTCAATGGTCCTCATGTGCCCATCTGCTGGCCCCCTGCTAGGCTCCCAGTCCCAGCAATGACTGAGTCTATCCCTGCCCTCCCTCCAGGAAACCTGCTGTCTGAACTATCCCATCAATGTGCAGCTTCTGCATGCTGTTATCTCATTTCTCTTAGCTTTCCCCAAAAGGCAGGGGCTCCGGCCACAACCTCTTTTCCTTCCTTTTAGTCTTTAGTTCTTTCTTCTCTACCTCCAATCCTTCCTTCCAACCTGAAGTTTTCATAGCACAATGATCTCAGCTAAGTCAGTGTTAGATATTATTAATGGAAAATGGCTACGTTTTACTTTCCAGAGAAATCAATGAAGACTATTCCTGAGCCTTGACTGAGCAAAAGGGACTGCTGCTCTGTTTGGATCTAACTAGGGGTTTATTAATCTTTATGGATTATAATATATGAATGAGTACAATTTAAAGATTTATAAAATCCAAATATAGTAGTTTTTGAAAGTTATTATTCCTGTGTATAAACCACAAACTCTTACCTGCACATGCAGCTGAGACAAAGAGCAAGGTGATCACTCAGCTCATCAGACAGTCAAGAAAGGTTGTCAAAGTCAGGACTAGAAGCCTGAACTTAGGGTTCTCACTTTATGAGCAAGGTCATAATGTTTTGTAAATTTTTTTTTCAGTTTTTAAATTAGAACTTCAGATTCACATTGCTCAAGCTGTGGGGGAATATGAAAATAGCCATTGAGTCCCATGCCTATGATGTCATCATATCACATGGGAGAGAAGGAGGGGCCTCGGTGTATTTCTGGTTTGGCAAATTGTAGAACTATTTTTTCAGACATTTGGGGTTTGGCTAAAACCAAACCGTATTTTGCCAAGCACTTTGGCCTTAATTTTTAAACCCATGTGTATTTTAAAAGAAATTCAATCTATATGTTTCTGACTCATTTACACTTAACTCATGAAAACACTGGTTGGTAAGAGCTATTAGATGTCAGAGCAAGTTTATGGGCCTTCTTAAACCTTCTTTTCCCCTATTCTTACCAGAAAGCTGTATTCTGTTAGCCATAAAAGTGTGGGAGCCCCAGAGGCCTGTGATTTGTTTGAAATTTATAACCTCTGAAGCTTAAATGGATTCTGAGTTTGGAAAAAGATTTCCCCTCCTCTTTTTATTAAGTGCCCAACCGCGATACCTATGGTAAAGACCAGCTCCTATGTCTTACCTTCCAAGATGGCTGAAGGTAAGGTTCACGTGGACAAAGCCTGAGGCCCTACACTCTAATGGGAAGTCCACTAATTCTCTTAGGGTAAGAGAAAGAAGTGGAACTCAACAGGGTTCAAGTTACTTTGCCTTTTGAGAACTGGGGACTTTTTTTCTTTAACCACAGACAACTGAAAGTTTAAGTTTTGGGTTTTTACATATCTTTAAAATAAGCTGAATATACCAAAAATGATATTTGAATTAAAACCAGAAAAGCAAGAAGAAAATGTCAGCATGCTGCAGCAACTGCACTCTATATCCTCAGTAATGATGCTCAGATACCACTCAATTAGAGTATTATAGTGGGAGAGGACTTTTGGATAAAGTACTTAAAAATGGCTTATAAATATTTAAAGTATAAGCATTTAACAAATCATAATGACAAAGTTTTACATTTAACCACATGTGCTCCAAATATCTTGAAATTACTCTAACTATGGGTTTAAAATATCAAAAGGGCTTGTTGATGGGATGCAGAACCTCACAGAGAAACTTAAACCTGATTATTCTTGTTCCCACAACACCCAATCTGTACAATTTTTAAAGTGTGTGTATAGATTTCTTTAGAAAGAGCTCATGTTACAGTTGAAATTTCCAAAACAAGAGTGAAGGATGAAACATAGGGTTTCCTCTTCTCTCACTAAATGCAGTTTAGCCACTTTGCTCCTAAATAATTTGTTATTGTAGGTTGGCTCAAATTTAAGACAGTAACATTTTAGAAACACTTGGAGCACCAAGCCAGCTGCAAGGAGGCTATCGTTACAAATTGAGATGCATGTTGTATTGGAATACCATTCATTTTCCATACCAAGAACATGTCTAGGGAAATAAACTATGCAAATGAGGAAGAGATAGACTTTTTAAAATGCATTTTGGTGACATAAGGTTAGAATTTCCTATCAAATGAATCAGTAAAGTATGTGCATCCTTCTAGTCTTTAAATACTTCAGTCACATTCTTACTTCTTACACAAAACAAAATATAGCTTGTAATCAAAGAAAAAATAACACAAAATAGCATAAGTTTGCAAGAGTAAATGATGGTACAGCCAGTGCTGTCACAGCCAAGTATCTGGATAGGACCATGATGCTTTGACATGTCACAACCCTAGTCCCTCATCTGTGGGAAGGCAGGTCAGTTTGGAGACACCCATCCGCCCTGGTGATGGTTTTGCATTGGGTCACAAGGCACAGTTGCACAGGCATTTCATTTCTTTTGCTTATGACTACAGTTCAGTCCTACGACAGCAGAGTTAGGCAATCTCAGGGAAATCTTGTCTTGTTTCCAACTTACTAGTAGATTCAGGAACTATTTTAAAGCACTAAAGACTAATCCCATGTTTACCGTTGTTGTCATTTGCTCTAACCATTTTCCCTGGAATCTTTTCATCGAGCCTTGCTATCGTTTGTATGGGCACTTTTCCTCCCTGTGCTTCTCTCCTTTGCAGTTGATGGTCACGTGTTCTCATGCCTGACCCACCTACTTCCTTCTCAAGCCTGATGTTGGGAGATCTACAAATCCGCAGATGAGCTCAAGTTGGTGTTTACACTGGGCCTCTACCCTTTTTCCCTGAGACTGGGACATCATTATGCACGCCTAGCACTCAACTGTTTTATTTCTTAAAGCCAGTCGGCTTGCTTCTCTACCCAAATTCTTTTGAGGCACTTTTAAAAAAGTTTATACACGCAGAATGCATTAACATCCATCCACATATAAAGTGTTACTTGCTTAAAATGGCAACTGTAGGATATCAAAGAGCAGGACATGGGGAAGGAAAATAGACTGTCATCTGTCCTTCTGGCACCATCTCCATAGGAGTCTGGAAAGGGCAGGCTGTCCTGGTGGCGACTCGTGCTCCACCACAAGGTGGGTGCTCTGCACTGTCCAGTGTTTTGGTCCTCACATCTATGCCTTCTGTAACGCTTGTCCACATAAAGGCAAATGTAAATGACTCACGCATGATACGCAGGCAGCCATTCTGTGAGACAGGGAAACGATTCATTGGAGACTATTTCAAGTGCCCTTCTGGTTGATGGCTTGTCAGCAGCTGGTCAAAACCTTGCTCCTTTGAAAGTACACTCTCAGGGGAGCCAGGGAGAGTGGGTGGCATTCCCACATATCACCCCTTCAGTGCCTCACTGTTACTAGTCTGTGTGTCTCTCTGACTCTAGCTACCCCGCTCTCTGGGCCCCAGTAGGCCATTTTTCCAGAGCAACAGCATCTCCCCATGCAGTGTAAACTTTGAAAATCCAAGTACTGCAGAAACATCTAATTTGCATCTCTTCTTCCTTCCTTTTCTTTCTCCTTCCACCATAGGCACTTCTAGGATATTCTGCCTTGTACCTTATGCATACGGTCACCAAGGCAACCTTTCCATGGCAAGCGTGATACTGCATCACTGCAATGGTGGTTTTGTGACAACAGGTCCACAGCAAAAACTGCCAAAAATAAGTGCTAACTTTTCTGGAAAACTTACAATAAATTCAACTTTCTCAGAGCAACAAGAAAATTTTCAATCCAGACACTGCCTGATAATAATGTACCATAATCCTTCAGAGAGGCAGAGCACACTTTTCTGAATTCAAAATCTATGGAATTGTCCTCTGAAGATGCCTCTTTGCAGAGGCAGATCTGTCTTTCCACGACATTGCAGGGGGAGCTGCTGCAGAGCACCCATGGACTAGACCAGGAGGCCAGGAGACCAGCTTTGGGGAAGCTGCCACCTGGCTTGGAAGCTCTCGAGACCACAGCCAGGAGAGCGTTGCACCTGCACCAGCCTGGCTGAGTCCCACTTGAAAGTGTTCGCACTAAGCGCTTCTCTTGCCTTGTCCAACTTCCAGCTATGCGGAAGACAGAGGCTATCACGACACAAAGTAATAAATAGTTGGTCACACATGTCATTTCACATTCCTGCTTAACCTGGTTGGAAAAATCAGATGCTTGCACCCTGAAACACTCCCTCAGGCCCTTTGTCATAGGGCTAACAAGGACCTAGCAGCTCGTTGAATGGGACACGGCTAAGGCCCATCCTGAAAGCTGTCACTGAAAGTCTGCAGTGAGCACAGCAAGCACTCTCCTGGGCCCTCACCATCACAGGTGTGCGTGACCCAACACCGTGGCTTCCTGTGCCTCTCTGATGTCCATCTCCGTACAAACAAGCTGCCAACTCCATCCACACAGAGTCCCAAAGCTTTACCTTAAGTACTGTCACAAATAACCATTTTAGAATCAATATTAGAATATGAAGTAGGTCAAGCCTGGCATAAGATCTGAGTACATTCAATTTGCATCAATTTCCTCCTATCGCTTTGTTTTACCTTACTGAAAAAGTAGGCATAACTGTGTTATTTTGAGTGTGTGGACTTTCTTTCCTGCCTCTTCAATGGCAATCTATTTTCTTGAAATTTGCAGTCTAAGAAATTAAATTGGTACATGGTTTCTGGTCATCTTTGGCTTCCCTAATGAGTACACTCCTTGCCTGGAAACAGTTTCTTCTAGGATTGTGGCTGAACTCCACACTACAATATAAGAAGCCCAAATTACAGGTGCCTCCTGCAGCTTACACTGAGAAAATAAAACATTCATTTTCCATTGGTCAGCCCATAATGTCATGGGCTTAGGCTGAAGGCATCTCATCTTTTAGCATTTCTATCTATGTTTTCTTACATGTTTCTAGGACCTTAGAAACACATGTGAGACCTCCCACAAATGTGGGAAGATGTACAGACCTGTTATGCTGGAGAATGAGTAAGTAGGAGCGAAAGTGTTACTCCTAGAACGCATTTTTTCCATTGATTATTTTACTTGAAGAGAAGATGTCATTTCCCTGGAAAACTGAGGAGGGGGAGTATTTTCTTTTGAATATCTTGAAACATTTGCAAATGGTTATCCTTAACTCCCTAATGTATCATAAACAACTGTAAACTATAGAAATTCTGAAAATGTACAAATACAAACAGCTATCCCCCAAACTCTCAGGCACAAAGAAGAGAGTATTCCATTTATAAATGGAATTTTTTGTGGGTAGAATAGTTTAGGAAATGTTTATACATTGTTTTTCTTATGATCATGGGGGGGTTCTAACTATAGAAGCTGCGAAACTGGTATTTAGAGTCTGAAAAGTTGAAAGGAGCCTATAGTCTTTTAAAATCTTCATTTAAATCTTAATTAGTTCTGCATCTGAGGAAATATCTGTCCATTGAAATCATCTGCAGTCATATCAACAAACAAGAATACATAAAAGTCAGGTAAGCAGGAACAGAATAACTTCAAAATGGAAGTAGTGGGCTATCATTTGCAAAGAACTAACAAATATGACTTCTTCAGAGACAACTGTGGCTGGGCTGCTGATATCAAGATCAGTTTGCTTCTGAACTTTTCTAAATTTTTTAAAAATCTTAATTTTAAAATCTTAATATGAGAAAGGCAGACACAGAGGGACAGAAGATACAGACTGCAGTTGCTGACAAACTCTCTTGTGATAAATCATGTCATGAATTACCAACAAGCACATGAGGAAATTGCTTACCCCTTATCTGTTCCATCTAAGCCTGCCTTTTGCTTTTGGCTTTCAATGCTTTCATTTGGTTTTAACCTGTTACCAAACAGTGTCCACCATCAGGGCACAAAAGCTACATGCACTTTAATCAATGGATGCATTTCCCACTTGTCCAACTGTACGAGAGGTCTCTGATGATATAGAAAAACAGCACTGAGTGAGCCCACAAGATCAGGCAGGGCCTGAGACAGTAAGTGAATTATGGCAGTTTAGGCTGTGCTATGAGGTGACACAGAGCCACAGAGGCCAAAGGAAGGTGTGATTTAGTGCAGAAGAGGAGGTTCTTCCCCACTCTTAAATCACTCACCTTATTACCTCTCCATAGTCAGCAAAGCCTGAATATTTCTGACTAGGAAAAACTGTAATTTTGGGGAGGCTGATCATAAAAAGAACTCTCTAGTCTCAGGAGACATTGGATAATTTTGTCACTGATTGGTTGAAGTCAGCTTAATGTTTTTTGCAATGATTTTGATCTACATATAAGACCCACACCTGATTCTTTATTCAGAAACAGAGATTTTCCAAATAATCATCATATATTTTATGCTTTCATGGTCTTTTGGTCCCATGGTCCTTACAGGCTAGTGTTTCTATTCTGGCCGCTTCTCACCTTGATAATGATGGTAAAGTATTCACCTTTCCATTCTTCCTTCAGTGTCATTTGAACAGGTGATCTTTGGGTGCATTTATAGTGACAATTCCCAATGCTTTCTGAATTTCTTCAGGTGATCACTGTTTTGTCATGTATGTGTCCATTACTCAAAGCTTTGTCAAGCAAATTAAGTTATTCTTGTGAACAAACCAGGGGCATTTTCAGTTGAAGTCACTGAGAGAAGGCTGAAGCCATTCATCTTCAGACTGCAGAAATTGGCAGATGCACAAGGAAGGGAGCATTCATTTCTAGGGTTCTGCTTCTACTGCTACAGACATCAGCGGAAAAATAAAACTTTAAAGCACAGTAGCCAAGAAACTCTTCTTGTACCGCCAACAAGGCCTTGCTCTAGTTCTGTGCTCCCCAAGCAGACCTCTGGCTAGATCAGGTGCCCGTGTAAATACACCAGCTTAGAGATGCACACACCACCTCAAATGTTACACTCCATGTTTTTATGTCCCAATGTGGAATAATGGATTAGTAGTCTAGGGTGGTTGCAGCTACAAAAATAAGAATTAAATATTATCTTTAAAAAATTGAGGAAGCTGGTAAGTAGTTTTTTTTTTTGTTTTGTTTTGTTTTTAAACTTTCTTCCCCTCAAGGCAACTGAAATAGATTACAGGATTTTAGCAAGTAGAAGGATGAAGGAAGGAATTAGTCTGTCCTCCTACAGTGGATAAAGAACATGTGGTGCTGGAGTCAGAAGGCCTGCACATGAATCAACTCTGCCTACTAATTTGGTAACCTTGGGTAAGTCACATAATTTTTCTGTCTGTTTCCTTATCAATAGAATGAAGTCTTGATAATTATTTTACAGACTCAATAAGTACCACTGAAAAACACTTGGTGCCACAAATATGAGCAATCATTCTTTTTGCCTCTCCTCCCTGAGTGTCTTTTCTCCCTGGGTTTAGCACCCTACCAGAGAGTGTGTAGAGGCCAGGCACAGGCAGGCAAGGCATCATACTTTGCATCCCCCCAGGATACTCTGTATTCCAGAAAGAGTAGAGCACAAATTAAATGCTCAAAAAATGATGATTTCTCTGCTCTCCATAAATAGGTGATAAATTAAACTGAATTTTGATCTGCTTGATGCTTACTTGGATGGAGGGGAGCACTCAGGTTTTGGTCTGGTCCCCCCGCTTAGCAGCTCTGAGTTGGACAAGATCTCAAAGCTTTATCTGCCTCCTTGGCAACATGCTCTGATGCCTAACCCACCAGGATTGCCTAGGGGAGCAAACAAGGCTGTGTTTGGCTGTGGCGGCACACATGCTGGTCCCCTCACCTCTCACTGCAACAGTTGCCACTCTTTCTCACTGGCTCACTTAGCAGAGAGCAGGATTTTTCGCTAAGGTCAGAGATGTACATTTTCACTTCAGCAAGGCTGAACTTTCCTTGTGGAAGTGAGCAGCCAGACAGTGCAGTGCCTGAACCCCCAAAGTGGGGAGAGAGCCAAGTGGACTGCTGATGCTTAGTCTGCCCTGTGGAATACGGGCTGGTACAGAACCAAAGGAAGACACCCATGCCCAGAAGTTAGGAGCTGCTGCTCCATCAGCACTCCAGGCAAATGTGGCTTTGTGGCCTGGTTTCAGCTGGCTTACACATCATGTAAGGTCAGTTCTTAGTCTCATCCTGCAGTGGTTAGCAATAAAAATCTAATGAGTTGGGACCTTGTGCCAGTGACAAACACTGATTCTAGGGAGTGGCCTTGCTCACAAGCTCCTTTACTTCACCACAGCCCTGCCCCCTCAGGACATTTAGTGTCTCCAAATAATCTCTCCTCCCTTCCACATCCTCCTGCCCTTCAGTAGGGTAGTGTAATTAAAGTGATTGTTTTGATTTGGGCCCAAGGCTGGGCTTTGCCCTTCGTAACCTCGGGCAGAGCACTTATACACTGTGGCTCTTTCCTTAGCTATAAAATGGGAACAATGCTACTAAACAACTGCTCAGGGTCATCCGTGTTAGATCAAATCGCACGAGGTCACACGAGGTGTACTGTAAAACTCGGAAGGTAAAAAAAAAAAAAAAATCACCATTATTAACAAAACTTTGCTAGTCACAAGCAGCAAGGCACGGAGCCCTGGCTGGTGGAGGAGCGCCTCAGTAGACATACAAACCTTTTACTTATTCTGATTTCTAATTCGGAGGCACCTCCGTTTGAGCGGCGGCTCCAGGTCCTCGGGCCCGGCGAGCATGGGCGAAGAGATGATGCACGGGGCCATGGCAGTCTTCTCCGCGGGTTTTGGCACAGGCTGGATGACACAGCCGGTCTTGGGCAGCATCCGCAGAGCATAGGCGTGGTCCTCGTCCGCGGGGTTATTAAGGTTCGGGTCCGACTTGTCGCCCCCCGCCAGGGCCTCCTCCCCCACCAGCTTCTTGGCCGCCTCCCCGTCCAGGCGGCAGTTGGAAGCACAGTTGTTCTCCTTGACAGACTCCAGCTCGCTCACCACCGGCTCCTCAGGCGACAGCAGCTTCTTAGGCAGCAGCGGTGCGGGCGGCTGCTCCGGGGGCGGCTCCGCGCCTTTGGCGACCTCGGTGGCGCCCCGCGTGCCATTCACGATGACATTGCAAGCTGCGGCCGCCTCAGGGCCTGCGGGGGCGCCCGGGCCGGGATCCCCGCCCGCCGGAGGACTGCAGTGCCCGTCCCTGCAGCCGCCGCAGGTCCTGCGCTCTGCGGGGCCCGGCTCGCGCTGCTCTGCCTTGACGTGCGCATGCAGCGCGCGGTGGATCACATTGTGCAGCCGAGCACGGTGGCCCACGGTGAGGTCGATGACACCGTCCTGCGGACCCTGTAGCACCCCGGGAAAGCCGAGCGCACCGCCCGCACCAGGGGGGCTGCCCGCGCGCCGCGTCAGGTCCACCACCTCGCCCCGGCCGAGCTCCGGGGGCGCAGGTGCCGGCGCCAGGCTCAGGCCCTGGCCAGAGCAGCCTGGCGGTGAGTCCGCCGACTTGGACGAGCCCTGCTTGGAGTCCCGGGGCGACAGGGAGCTTCCGCTTGCCTTATCGCCCGCAGCCGAGGAGTCGCCGGGGGCGCTGGGAATGAAGTTCTCCCCATTGCTGGAGAACCCGTTTGGTGGCTTGGAATCATTGATGTGGGGGATGGGGATGGGAATGGGGATGGGCACGGGCAGGGGCACGATCACCGGGTATGGCACGAGCAGCGTGGGGGGCGGCACCAGAGGGGCGAGCGACGGTAGCCCGAAATTCATCATCTGGGGCACCGGCATCGGGCCATTGGGCATCATGCTCACCGGCGGAAAGGGTAGACTCGGCAGGGGGGCGCCTGGGGGCGGCGGGGGCAGCAGGCCTGGAGGGTTCCCGGGCATGGTGGGGGTGCTTGGGGCGTGGATATGGGGCGACAGCATAGGCCGGTGCATGGGGCTGGAGGTGGGGCCCAGGTTCCTAGGACCGCCAGGTGGGGGCCCAATTCCTGGCAGCATGGGATTGGACAGAGGGCTATTGGGGTTGGAGGCGTGATGAGGTGGCCCGCGAATGAAGGGCGGGCGGATCTGTTGCATGATCTGCTGCTCCATGAAAATGGGCAGCGGCACTGGGCCGCGGTTGGTCATCACCATGGGAGGGCTGCGAGGCGGGACTCCGAGGGGAGGTCCAATGCTAGCAGGCGGCTGGACGGAGACAGGAGGGATGTTTGGAGTCTCGCTGATAGGGATGGACTTGGGCACTGGCGTGGGGATTTTAGTAACAGAGCAGTTGGCACTGTCAGATGGAGAGACCGTGGTGGACGCCGATGGGCCGGGGCCCTGGCTTTGGCCAGCTGCAGTCACCGGGGAGGGGGCCTTCCTCCGAGCATCTGTCAGCGGGATATTCCAAGAGTCTGGAGTGAGCAGCTGCACCCCGGTGCCTTCTGCTTTATTTTCCATGGGAGGGTGTAATGTACTGCACAGCCCAGCTGGAAGGTTGGCCTGTGTCTCTTTGTAGAAAATGTCCATTTTGTATTGATTGAGACATTTTGCACTGCAGAACTGAAGCCTTCTTTCCCCGTCCCCAAAATCCAGGTATTCTTTTGTGTGTCTTATGTGCTTACACCAGTCACATACCTACAACACAGCAATGAGAAACCACAACAGGTAAGATAAGCAACTTCCTTGGGTAGATGGTGTTTCAAGTTTCACATAAAGGCTCGTTCAAATTTTATCACAATTTCTCAAACAGGCTGAAGTGTTTCCTTCTAAAAAGTAAACTTCTGAAATATTTGTGAAATGATGGCTTTGTTTTTTAAACATTTACTTTGGAATAGCAATGATCAGTCTCTTATTCTCTTTTAAGACATTGTGTTGTCAAGCATGACTGAAGATGGTTCTGACTAAAAGAAGTACATAGACCTGCCCTGTATAACTGCCCTCACATTTTCACCTGTCAAAGAGGCTCACTGTGAACACCAATCTAAATAGTTTTGGAGAGAAGGATTCTCCAGAAGGGTTAGTGGACATGAAACATAACCCTTTAAAATTCTCCACATGCAAAGTCACTTTGAACTACTGACTGTGTCCAATAATACAGTTGGAAAGGGTGTGCTGTGTTAACCAATAACACAAAGCACTGAACATCACTATGTCTGGCTTCCAAGGAGAAACTTGGAATTAGTCATGAAGTCTGTGTGAGGTTTAGCTATTCCCAACCTGTGATGTTGCAGCAAGCTAGAATTATTTTTTGAGCTGTTTGCCCACTCTTTCTCAGTAGTCAGAATTTTTGGTGACATTTCTTGGCAGGCAGTCTTATTTAACAACTTTTCAAACACCAGAGAACATTTTCCAAAAGTTGTTATGGCTTCCCCCCACCCCATCAAAATCTACTGGCAAAAGGAAGACAATGCCAAATTTATTTTAAAGTTGGGCTGCAGAACTAATTAAAGGCTGAGAGCTTTTCCCAAATGGAAATCACTAGACATCAAAGATCAAAAAATAGTCATTCTCAGCTTCGGAACCCATTACTTTGGAGAAATTATTGTGATTTCATTAACACATTAATTTTGCAACACCATCAGCTCTCACAGATGGTGAAGACATGATCTACAATTCAAATATGACTCTTGTTTGCACAAATGTCTTTCCTTCATATGGCATTTTAAACAAGAATTAATATGAGTAATCTTGCCATAGCTATAAACAGATAAACAGATGTCAAAATTTTCAATAGTTCCTTCAGTACCTCACTTTTTTTTTGATATAATTTTACACACACAATCTTTTTCTTCTTATTTTTTTTTGTCATATCCTCAGCATTCAAGTCACAGAGCAACAGAGGAAGAATTGTGAAATTCAGTCAATGGTGGGTTTACTGAATTCTAGTTTTTCCCCCAATAAAGCGCTGGTTCCAATATTGTCCTAATGGGACCGTTTTTTGTTTTTTGGTGTTTTTTTTTTGTACAGTGTCTGTTCTATTACTGTGAGTGCATTTTTTAAACTATTGTAAACTGATAAAATGAAAAGATGATACATTTTAATAATGACTGGTCACATAAACAATGCAAAAACAACATATGTTGGGCATTTGATTACTCATCGCACTTAACTCTCAGCTTTCCTTGACTGTAAACAGTGGTGGCAGGCCGGCATGTGACTGTGGGCGATCGCTGGCATGGCAGATGTGGGACTGTATGTGTAAATCCTCTCTTTTCCTTCTCCCTTTTCTCACTGATATTTATAGGTAATGAAGTTGACAGTGTAACAGTGAATAAAATACACTTATTGGCTCCATCGGTTTTTCTTGTCTGCTGTCATATTAAATTGCCCTTTCACAATCAATACTTTTTGTGAAATTTGAGGACATTTTGCTGAGTGCCATTTGGTGATCAGAATGCCTATTCTTTCAATTGTAGTCACTAAAGTATTAAAAATAACTTAAATGTTCATAGCCTCCTGTCTTTTGCTACAGTGTTTCAGATTATTCTGAATCAAGGGAAGTTTTTATCCCAAATGTGATGCTCAGTTTGCAAATACATGCAGAACTGTCTCTGAGAGGAGAGCCACAAAACCCATCAGAGCCTCAAATTTCTCATTTAGATATAGGTTAAATGAACTAGCATTGAAAACATAGTACACATGCATTACTTAAAAATTAACATATAATGACATGGCATTTAAATTTAATTGTGAAATAAAACCCCCACCTCTATCTCAATAGGAGGCCTCTATAGAAAGCCTAAAACATAAATTTATAAGCTTGAAGCTTCCTTTCCTTTTTTTTTTTTTTAAATAATTTATTTAAACGTTATTTATTTATGTTATGGCTGGCTCAGCCTGCCCTGGGGGTGGGGCTGGCACAGTATGTGGTGCCAGGAATTGAACCGGGATCCCTGCAGTTGCCTAAGCTTGCCTAAGCAGGTGCTTTAGACCGCTGAGCTATCTCGCAGGCCCCATTCCTTTTCTTTTATAATCATGGGCTGAAAAACATTATCAATGTGTTAAATTAATTAAAATAAGCCAATTTTCTGGCATATTTCTTTTGGATCTTATTTTTTTTAACCATAAAGAAGAAAAGTCTTCTGAAATCTTTGATTGGTTTTTAAATTTCCAGGTTGATTTTTTTTTTTTTTTTTTTTTTTTGGCCTTCAGAGTATTCCTGTTTTCTCAAGCTGAATATTGTAAATATTTTCAAGTTGAAATATAATAATAACAATCTAAGCATCTTTCTTTCTTTCTTTCTTTCTTTTTTTTTGTACCTAGAATCAACCTCAGGACCTTGTACTTGCCAAGCAGGCACTTGTGCGCTAAGCTAAGCCCCAAAACCATATAATTTAAATGTTCTTTCCTTTATTTCAGTAATTCATGGGTGAACTAAGGATGCCCATAGATCTATCTTCATCATCAAATGAGAATTTTCCTCCATATTTTATCTATTTCCACATAAAAAGAACTATAGACATCAAAGTTAAAAGCAAAATCCTATTTCATCAAGCTTTCCCATTAAAGCAGAGGCCCAATCTCAGCTGTTTGGTTTTCTGCCCCATCCAGAGTGTTCAGCAGTGGTATGCTCATCTATGAGGGGCTTGTTTCTGGGTAATGTGAGTACAAATGTGTGTATTGCCTTGCCTTCCAGTTCAGAACACTGACCTAAAAATAGAAAAAACCATCTTTCTGATGAAGCAAATATTAGAGTGAAAAAACAGTCACTTAAGAAATAATGAATCAAGTCTGTCTTACAGGACACATCATTTAAGATCAGGTCAATGAATTTATTGCACAAATGGTTATATCATGTGAGGCGATAAAACACAGGACCATCATTCATTCGACATCTCACTAATGACACATTTCTAGTAATTGAAGATTTCATAATAAGAGCCTGAGCTGATTACTTAAGATGTGGTAGCTGTGTGAAAATATATACTGTGTCTCTCTCTTTAATAAAGTAACATTTGCATGCCTGTGAAACATACTCTGTGTGACTCATAAAGTGTGTTTTTTTTCTCAGTCCCAGCATAGTAGGGGTATCCTTCCATGGATAGCTGTAAATTGTATTTTATTTTACTTTTTGAGGCACTATTTTTTTTTCCTCATTATGCCAAGAAGTACCAAAATTCCTTCAGACATTTTAGAAGATAAGGATTAAGAAGCACAGAGCTCAGCTCCCTGGGTTCTGGAATGCTTTCTCCCCAGTTCCTCTCCAGCTTTGTTTCTGTTGGAACCTGGTCTCTCTGGTCCCCCTTCTTTGCCTAACAGGTCCCAGATTGGATGGAGGCTGCCGCTGTTTAATGATGCCAATCTGGGGAACGAACAATCAGCAAATGCAACGCTATTGAGCAAAACAGCTGAAAGGCTTCGTATCACAAATACATAATATGTCACCAGGAAGACAGAAAGATCACAAAGGAGATAAACAAGCGTGTGTTCCGTTCCACTCTAGAACAGCAGTCCTCCAAAAGATTAAATTGACCTTCCTGGGATGTGTCCAATTCTAAACAACAGAACAAACATTTCCTTTAGTCCATTTAGAGTATTTATATTTTGGTGGCTGGCTGCCAGGGTAGTACTTATAAGCTCAGTGGCCTGATGGATTCACTCTTATCCTGTGAAATAAATGTGTGGCAACCTATACCACCAAACTGCTCAAAAGACACTGCCTCAGCAGAAATAGCACTTGCTCTTGATACTAGAAAACCGAAAGGCAGGACTTCTGGTTCCTATAACTCTTTCCATCTTGTATTTCCCTGGAAAGAAAGAAAGCCATTCATGTTGGCAACTGAGCCTTCATTTTTATATAAATGTCCAAAGTCAAAGCCAAAGTATGCCATGAGGTTACCCACATGATCATGATATATACATTCTGCCAGGCTTAAGAGAAGATTCGGGTAACTGGGGGAGGGGGCAGGATTTCTAATTAACACATTAATCAGCTGTCTGCTGTGGGAGTAAAGTTCATGCTTTAATGGAACCCACTACTGCTTTCGGAGTGCTAATCTGGCACCAGGAAATATTTAATTAAGAAACACTTTCACTGAAACCTTTCTTCTCTGGGTAAAGATGTTCGCAGCAATGGAACAGTAAAAAGATATTAGCATCTGCTTGAATGCCAGCAACTATTTGAAAGAACACGAACTCTTCCTGTGCATCTGACTTTCCACTTAAAGAGCACCCAGGCAACAGCTCTGGAGATGCACTCCTTAAGCAAAGTGGCATTTTGTCACAGGACCATAGCTCTCCAGGCCTTGGCATGTTAAGTGTAGCCATCTTGTATTTCACACTCAAGTTCAAGGAATTCAGGAGTGAAGTGAAGGAGTTGGAGAGTCATAGCCAGGGGTGCTCAGGGTTCTAGAAGACTTTCATGGCTGCCCTACCTGTTTGTAGCCACCTCCCAGCATGACCCCACCTGCTCTTGGTCCCACTCTGGGAGGCTGTGTCCCAGCATCCAACATCCCTTTGGGTCTTGGCAGTGCATCCTACAACACTCTACTCCTGTGCATCTAGTAGCAAAGGGTGCTACAGAAATCACATGGGAACTAGACTCAGATGTGGGTGTGAGTCTAGGCTTAGTAAGAGTGCAACCTTATGCAATGTCAGCTTTGGTTTCTTCATCCGTAAAATGGGACTAATGGTAATAACAATTTTCTGCCAGGCATGTCACTAAACTGGTTACCTAGTGTATCTTTTTAATTCCTGGCGTGCCCCCATTAGGGTTGCTAATGGCACTTAGTAGTCTTAAGTTTATTTTCTGAGGAGGATGCTTCTATGGCAGTTCAGTGAGGGGGAATGGAGCTGGTGTTCCTGGGAGTGTGACTACAGGAGAAAATGGGGCATATTTTTATCTGGACAAACGCATGGTGTGTCTCTCAGACACCAGCTGAGCTCTGCTTCCCAGGAGACTCTGTCCTGGGGCAACAGAGGGACTGACTTCAGGGACAAGAAAACCAGCCAGCAGCTCTGTGCAGACTCAGCTGCCTCCAGCCCGAGAAGCCTTGACTCAGCTCCTGCCGAGCTGTCTTCTCTTTCTAGCTGGTCCTACTCTAATTCAAGAAAAGCTTAACAAAGCAGCATGGCTGGCTGGAAATGAGTGTTACAACCATTAAAATGAGTGATTCCTCTTAGGCTCAACTGCTGTTTGAATAGTAGAAACCATAAATGGTGCTATCTATGTTTTATTAAAAAAAAAAAAAAACAGTGGATGGATGTTCTGCTTGGCTCCATATGTGCCAGAACTATCTCCAAAAGAAGGGCCAGAAGCCACAGTGTTAAGGTGCCTTTCAATCAGTCCCCTCCTGCCCTTACCATGACAGAATGTGTATGCGAGAG
>PVKN010004402.1:0-33648 GCA_004027915.1 Capromys pilorides
TCTCTTCCCATTTCTTCTCACCCTCTTCTCCTTTATTTCCTTCTTTACTTCTTTGCCAGTTAATTTTTATCATATGCTCATTGTCTGCTAGCAATGTGCTAGCAGCAGCAACACAATGAATCTTACAGACTTTATCATTCTCATAAAAAAAAGATGAGTTCAAAAGAAGAAAATTATCACTGTTACAATGCAAAATAAGGATACATAGTGTCATATAACGAATTGATACAATTAATAAGGTAAGGAAAGATTTGTCTTGAAAAACGGCTTCTTGAGTTGAAAATAGCTTTGACTAGGCAGAGTATTTCTGAAAAGTTAAGTTGCTATTCAAGCTCCTACTTCCTGTGATGAGAAGAGGAAAGCAGACAGAAATTGAAGCAAGGCCAGGTTTGCAGGAAGAGCAAGGAAATAGGAGCTCTGAGATGAAATTGAGAAGACTGATAAAGTGACAAAAATTAGAGCCATGTGAGCTACTTTGGAAATCTTTGTATCCTAAGTACAAAGAGATGACCCTGGCATGTTCAGTGAAAGAGCTGGCATGCTCAGCATAGCATTTTCATTGGAAAGAGGCTAGGGGGATGCAGGAGTGGTACAGGTGACAACAGGCAGAAGCTTGGTCTATGCAGGGTGATAGTCCCGGAAATAGTAAATGAAAGGATCTGAGGACCATGTAGGAGGCCTCATGTGCAGAATATGTATATTTTTACAAGGCAGGATGGGTTTCTGAGGGCAAATATGCATTGCTGGTTTGCCAAGATGGAAATCATAGGAGAGGACCAAGGTGGAGTGGAAAAACCAGGAGACTAGGTTATTTAGTTCTTGAACTGTTTGGATATGCTCCAAAGAGATGCTAATTTGGTGTTGGCTAGACAGAGCTGGAGCTCAGCTACCTATGAGATGAATCATTCAGAAAGTGCTCACTTAAAGCCTTGGGTATGGGTGAGTTAGGAGAGTTCTGTGAGAGAGAAGCTGGGAGCAGTGGAAGGAAAACCATCTAGAGCCAGGCCTAAGCAGCTTCAGCACTGAATGGTGAGCCTGCCATGCAGCTGTCAGAGGAGGTAGCAGAAAAACCAGGAAAAAGACTGAAGAGGAAAGTACAATCAATAGTATCAATCATAAGAGGAAAATGAAAATCTTAGAGCAGTAGAACAGAAATGGATTATAGCGAGCCAAAGAACTGATGGGGGGATTTAAGCATGGGGCAGTGGGGCAAGGAAGAGGGACACAAGGCAGGTTTATACCTGACAGGAGAAGAAGTAGCATAACCAGGAAAGAAGAAACATGGAAGGACATGCCTGGGTAAAGAGGTGGAGGTACTGTAGGCAACCTCCTCCAGACAAATTCTAGAGCTAGACTTGGCAGAAAACAACATAAGCCCTGATACAGCTGAGAAGTGAGGGATGCTGCCAGAGGTCCCTGCCCATATCTGCATTGCTGTTAACAGCTCTTTTCTTTCTCATTACTATTTTAAGGGGGAAAAGTAACTAGTGATAGTTTGTTAGCATTAGGTAAACACAGAGTTCAGGAAAAGTATAGCTCTATGTGATCTCATTTTATTTTTAATTTAAAAACATACTAGTACATGTTTTAAACACATAATTACATTCATTGTGGGGAATTGGTAGGTACCTGTACTTCTCTTTCCTTCCCTTTTCCCTCTTTTCCTTCCCCTGACCTCCATCTTTTTATCACCTTCCTGTAACATAGAGAGCTTCTGATGTAGCATCAGCTCCCACTGTCAGCTTCTGACTATCCAGGTTAGGAAGAGCATGTCACGTGGTTGTAAGTGTGCATGTGTGAGAGTGATTTCAGAAAACACTTTGCTACCTCTGACTGACTATTATTATCTCTGATACTCTGCAAATTCAAGATGCTTTTTATAACCCAAAAGTAGAGCTAAGCCTCCTCCTTTTTCTCATAGAATTTCTCCTCAGCGTACTAGAGCTCTTTGTTAATTTGCTAGGGTCTGACTGAGAAAAGGAGGGAGAGGTAAGACATTCAGCTTTCATTCCTGCTTTTGTTTCAGGGAAGTCTTTTGGCAAAAACCTGCTTGTTGATGCTCCCTGGGGCTGGGATAAGGGACAGGGAAAGGGGGACACTGTGGGACCTTCTGTTCAATCTGCTGATACCTGAGGAGTGGTCAAGAGAGGCTAGAGTGCTTCTTTCCCATCATTCTGCCAAGGCCACTCACACACTGGGTTTCAGTGTAGATAGTTCTTTGACAGGGCGTTGTGGTTTCACGGCACTATTCAGGGTGCACAAACTGAAAGCCAAGGCTTCGTCTCATCTCCTAGGTCCCCTGATATCACTGCAGGAGTGGAGAATTTGCTGGGGCACTATGGTGGAGGTGCTTACTAATTCCTGCCCAATTGACACCCACCTCCACCACCGTGCTTGTCCATTAGTCTCACTAGCAAACCTGGTTATCCATCATGCTTTGGTCAAATCTACTTCTCTCTCTCTGGGAGAAGAGGGTCAGTGCTCTGTTCAGTCCCACCTGACACCAAAATGCTCTTGGAGGTGCTGCAAATAGAACCTTCTGTCTCTGCCCTGTTTGCAAGTGTAGAAGGAAGGTGAGTGTTTTGATTGTGAATTGTTCTATTTAACAGCAAGAATTAGGGCTTATTTCCTCAGGAGTAAGACAGGAACAGAAATGATCAGGGATCTTTGGCCACAATGGAAACAAAACAAAGTAGACTAAAGCAGGCAGTCATTTGAAGTTCTAAGGAGGGAACTCATGTTTTCTTTTAGCTACATGCAAAATAGAGACAATCTCAACAGGGTTATGGGCAGCGTACATATGCATGTCCTCATGAGACAATAATCAACATCTATACAACTATGATTCAGGTGTGGCTTGTCTCTGCCAAAACTTGTGTTAATATTTGGTTGCCGAAGTAGCAGTGTTTGGAAGTAGGGCCTTTAAAAGGTGACTGGGGTACTGCCAGCCTCCAGAGTAGATTTGTATCTTCCTCCAGTGGCTAGACTAGGTCTTGTAATAAGGGGTTAATTCTTCAAAATGTGAGTTGCTATCTAGTGAGTCTGGTGCCTCCCCTCTTTTTGAGCTTGCTCGTTCTTTACACACACCCACTTGGCTTTCTGGTTTCCTCCAGGAGTTGATACGGATAGATGCTCTCCCCAGACATGGCCACCTCACCTTGGTTTTCCCAACCTCCAGGTCCATGAGCCAAAATAAACCTCTCTGGTCCATGGTACTCAGATTCAAAGATGTTCAATTTCATTCCCTGGATAAAAAGAAAGAGAACTGAGTGGGAGGAAAAGAATGTGTTGTTAAAGTTCTATAACTGAGTAATGAAACCTTTATCATTTTAAATAAATGCATATTTTGGAAAAGGCCTTCCTTCCAGACTTTGCAGCACAGACCACCTCCTGTGTCATCCACAACTCTTAGCTAAAGATTTCTCCTACCCAGTGGAATTTTACCATGTATAACTCTAAAGGTACTGCAGAACATCTATCCAAATCCTTTGGTACAGAGGGTGTAGCGCCCCATGCCTGTCCCTTTCTCAACCACCATCAAACATCTCATTCTTTCCATGCTTGAATTTGAAAAGGGTTTTGTTGGTGTCATTAGGAAGAAGATGCTGGCAGCACTGGGATAAAAAGTCACATGGGTGGTAAGGTTTTAAGTTCCTCAGCAGGTGGGATCCACATCCTTATGATTGTCTTATAAGACCTCTAACCAGGGGTTTGGTTTCATCTCCCCAACCTAAGGCAGCCCCAGGCCCTCTGATGCTAATGGGAAGATGCTTTTACTTTGGGAGACCAAGGTTAAATAAGATAGTTTATAGCTCTGTCATCCAAACACTCTTGGAGGCTGAGACAAGAGGACTGCAAGTTCAGTCTGGGCATCCTGGAAATTTAGAAAGGTTTCAAAATAAAAAGTAAAACAGCGCTAGACATGTAGCTCAGAGTGAAGACTGTTCAATTCCCAGTACTGCCAAAACTAGCAAGCAAACAATAAGACAACTTAGTACATTAGGATAAATATGGTTGACAACAACTGTATATGACAAAACATGGTTGCTTATAGGGAGAATTTTAAATACTTGAACACTGAAGTATTTATCATAAGTAAAAGTTGGAGGGTTAGTGTTAAAATAAGTGTCTTCATCTGATAGACACACAGTGTATACATGTATTGAAATACCACACCAAATCACATAAATATATACAATTTGTATAGGGTAACTTAAAAATAAAAAAAAATAGTAAAGGGGCTTTCAATAGCTCTTAGCCATGTCAAAGGAGATTCCCAGACAAAAAGAGCTTCACTTGAGCCAGGGAGATAGCTCAGCAGCCTAAGCATTTGCCTGGCAAGTTCAAACACCCAGGTCCCATCCCAAAACCGAGCATGGTGGTGCACACCCATAATCCTAGCTCTGGGGAAGCTGAGACAGGAGGATCACTCTGAGTCTGAGCTGTATAGCAAGACCCTGCACCAAAGAAACAAGGAAAGAAGGCAGGAAGAAGGGAAGGAAGGAAGGAAGGAAGGAAGGAAGGAAGGAAGGAAGGAAGGAAGGAAGGAAAGAAAGAAGCTTCATTTATAAGAATGAATTTCATTGTCCTCTTGCCCAACACAGGCAAGCTTTACTCTTGGCTCAAGGCTGTCGTGGCTGATCCGTCTTCCTTTCTCCTGGCTTATGGGATCCCCATAAGTGGGTGGAAAAGAGGCTAGGGATTCAAGACTTGGGGGAACTCTTCAATTTGTGGCATTCTTAAATAAGGGACAGATACCGAGAAGCATTTCTTCCTGATCTTAAGGCAGTCTATACTTCAACTAAGGCTTGAGAATGAGCAGTACCTGATTTATAAGGAAGAAATTCATTTTGAGGTGGGCAAAGGTTGTATCAGTCAGGGTTTACTAGAGAAACAGATATGACATAAGACATACAAATGCATAAGAAATTATAAATTTGGCTTATGATGGTCAGCCACAGAGTTGGATGAAGAAGCATGCAGAGCGTGTCTGCATGCTGAAGACTGAAGAGTCCAGTCCGTGGTCTGGAGTTCACTGCAGTGTCCATGCAAGTCTGTATCAGGAGGCTGATGGGTCTGCAATGGAATGCTGAAGAATCTATGATGAAGGTAGAAGAGTCTACATCAGAAGTCTGAAGAGTCCCAGGCAGAAGCCAAACAGGTTGCACCAGAAGCCAAGAGAGATGACCAAGCTGAAGGGGAAGATTGGAGCTCCTTAGGAGGACCAGCAATCAGTCCTTCCTCATTTTCCTTTTATTGTGCACAGCCTATTCACCCCAAAGGGGGAAGGTCCTTTATACCCAGACCAGTGCCTTCCTCTTGTAGAGGCTCAGGATGAATACGAAGGATCCTGGTTCCCTGCTGAGCCACACAGTTAACCTTTGTCTTCAGTTGACACTATGAACAACATCCTAGAGCACAAAGGTCATGTGTCCTTCCACCCCAGGATGTAGAACTGCTAAGTTAGTTAAGCTTCTAGACTCAAGTTAACACAATGTATCAGCCACAATAGGGGTTTAAGCCTTGAAGATAAGATAAGCTTTAAGCCTAGACCTTGGCCTACCCCTCATCCTTTCCACTTCTTGTTATATTCTATTTCCTTGAAGAGGCAAAGTGTGGTGGGTAGCTGCCAGCTTTGTAGAGCAGAGAGTAGGATGTCCATTACTAAGAATGCCACATTTCTTTTTCTCTAAAAAAGGGCATGGCATGAGGTTCCTGTCCTCAAACAACTAAGCAAAGTGTACCAAGTGAGGTTGCACCCTTGTGCAGGTGGAGATCATCCAGTTTGAAGCCTCTGGTTTCTGGTGGAACCACATAAGCAGACCTCAGATTCAATGAGGTGGAGCACTGTGACCTGGAGAGCAGAATCTGCCTGAATATTTTAGAAGTCTGCAGCCCCAAGGGGAAGATTGTACAGGACCAGAAAAGGCATGTCAGAGGGCAAAATGAAGCACTAGGAGCCGGTCTCTGGTACATAGGTTTTCTTTCTTTCTTATTAATTAATTTTATTGCTATATTTTGGATATACATAATGATCACATCCATCATAGGGAATTGGTACCTGTACATGGTATAACTTGATTCTTTTTTTCTTCATTCCCTATCCTCTCTTTTTTTTTTTTTTTTTTTGAGAGGAGGGGTGGGAGGAAGGGTAGGGGTTGGAAACCAGGACCTTGCACTTATAGGTAGGTGCTGCTCCACTTGAGCTACATCCCTGGCCCATCCCTACTCTCCATTCAACCCCTCTTACACTCATTTACAAAAATCTTTGCTTTCATTTTTTTCCTTCTTTTCTCATTTTTTTCTTGTCTCTGCCTTCCTTTCCCCCTTCCTAGATCCCTTTCTTATTTGAAATTTTTTTTCCTATTTCACAATATCTACTATAAGTTTTTGTCCTTATTTACAATTTCAGCTTCTCATACTAGAGAATACTAGTGGTATTTACACTTGTATGTCTGATTTATTTCATTTGAGAGTATGGTCTCGAGGTACATCCATTTAGCTAGATATATTCCTCAAGCTTATGCTTCTTAATGGCAGAGTAGTAATTCATTGTATAAAAGCAAAACAAAAAAAACCCCACTTTTTTTTTAATCCATTCATCAGGTGATGGTCACTTGGGCTGTTTCCAAGATTTCCCTATTAGGGACTGTGTCACTGGAGACATGGGTGTACATATATCACTGTGGTCTGATGCTTTTAATTCTTTCGGGAAGATACCAAGAATGGGAATGACTAGGTAGAACCGAGCCTCTAGTCCTAGTGTTTTTTTTTTTTTTTTTTTTCTTATAAGAATCTCCACACTGATTTCCAGAGTTTGCACCAGTCAACACTCCCACCGACAGTGGAGAAAGGTTCCTTTTTCCTGGAGCATAACATTTAACCAAAACAGGAAAACAAAGCAAAGCAAAACTACATAGTAAAAGATTTCCCTGCAGAAATTACCCAAGGCAGTAGATATCCCCCCTAGCCCAGATAGTCGTACAGCTTATGGCTCCAAGGTCAGTCCTTTAGAGTGGCAAAGTGAACAGTGAGTACAAGGATTCTCAAGTGTACTCAGCCAAGATAAAACCATCAACTTATGACACAGTTGTGGACATTTCTCTAGGTTCTGCATTAGCCCAGGCAGAGAAACAGAAACAACACTCACAGGGATGCTTTCAGGAGCTGAGCTTTCCCACTGCATGTCGAGTGGGAAAGTGGAGGAAGGGTAGTTAAAAGCACCTCTGGCTTAGGCTGACACATCAGGATAAGGACTTTGGGCCCAGGCTCGGCAGAAGGGTAATGAGGCTGGCAGAGATTGGGGACACAATTCCCACAGATAGTAAGCATTTTTGATCCTTCAAGACTGAGAAGGTTGTCAGTGCTAGGCTGAACATGAAGTGGGGAGCAACAGAGAGGAGCGGATGAGAGATCAAGGGTATAAGTCTCTGAGCTATGTGCTTCAATGAATATGGTTAGCAGATCACAGAAGTGAAGATCATTCCCAACTAGTAGACAAGAAGCTATGTACAAGCAGCAGTTGACCAGGTGTCCAGAGTGTCCAGAATGGGCCCACTCTATGCCTATTGCCCCAGTGGGATAGTTAATAATGGGTCCAGCATTTTCAAAAGTATCTGGGTTTTAGAGATTAATTATATGGCTAAGTTTCTGATGTGGTGTTCCTTGGGCCTGGCCTGACTTTCTGCACATTTGACCTATATAGGGCACAGTGTCCAGCTCTAAGGAAGGGTCCTTGCTTGATTTGCTGCTCTGCTACTGTCATTTAAAAATTCTTGTAATTTAATCCTCAGACATGTGTTCTGTAAATAGAATCAGATGGGACACTGGGTCACGTGCATGAGTAGAGCATACAGGCCAGCACTGACATGCATTTACCTGGAACAGGCTGGCACACTGTGTGATACTGAAGGGACACTCCAGGCCGGAGTATGAACCCCGAGTTGTGTTGGCTGAAGTAACATAATTGTCGGTAGTTACTGTGGTTCAGAGAAAGCGGTGGGGGACGTGGTGCCCAATGGAAGTGTCTTCTCATGGGCCAGGAGCCCATTCTAGAGCACAGGGGTTGACCTGAAATCCAGGATAGAAACTGCCCATGCTTAGGCAGTATCTTTATCAGCTTTCTGTTACTATAACAAATATATAAAATAATAAAATTTGTATGACAAAATGGTTGGCCCTCACAGCTGGAGGTTGTAGGCCTGGATTGCTTGGCCCTGTTGCTTTCAGTACAAGGCAGTTCATGGCTGTAGGAATACATAGCAAAGCAATATGCTCATCACGTGGCTAAGGGGCAGCAGAGGCCGAGGAGAGGGCCAAGGCCCCAGGGCCTCCTGCAAGACATACTCCAGTGACCTAAAGAGTTCCCACAGCTCACTGCAGAAAGGCTCCACTCCTCTTAAATGTTGTGTCCCCTGGGGCGAAACCTTAGTACACAGCCCTGGGAGGGAACTGAAGATCCAAACTCTAAGCAAGGGTTCATCTTTGTTAGTTACAAAACTGATTTCACTACAAAATAAAGATGCAACAGAGACATAATGAAGAATGTCAAGAAATTGCTAGAGGTTTTCAAAGAGTATAGAATATCTGGTTTTGAAAATTGCTATGAAATTGCAAAGAAAATTTCTACAGGCTTAAAAATAGAAATTAAGATCAACTCTTGTAACATTCAGTGAAAGTGAATGCTATTTTTATATGAAGTTTCAAATAAACAAAGGATTATAAGAAATCTTGGAATTAACTTTTCGAAATTATTGAAGACACTCACATGGCAATAATGCATAAATAAATGTTTTGAGCTATGAACAAACTATGAAGCCATAATTTATAGGAAATGTTGGAGGAAATATTAAAATGCCATTGGATAAATGTACTTTTAAAATTACACAACTTAGATGAAACCAATTTGTATGGATAGTTGGATCATTTTAGAAAAATAGTTCTTTAAAACAATTGCCCTAAAAAAATGATCAGTCCTATGAATAGACTACATTTTATACATTTAAATAATTTGCTATCCCTGGCACCTCATGCCACACTGGCCCTGCTCTTTGGTGCACTGAGCCAGCGATGGAGTCTGGGTGTGGTGGTGTGGACCTGTATTTCCAGCACTTGGGAGACAGAAAACAGGAGGCTCACTAAGAGTCAGAGCTGCATAGTGAGACCCTGCACACACACACATGAAAAAAATAATTTTCTATACTTCTATTTTTCTGTTGTCAACACATACAACACTCTTAACAGTTCCATTAAATTTTATCAGTGGAAGGAGCCTTTGCCAAATTTAAAATTGTCAAAAACCACTTGCCATCTTGCATTTGTCAAGAGCAATTCATATTACTTTTCAACTGAACATCGGTTTTTTTGGAGGGGGATAAGGTCTTGTTATGCAGTACAGACCAGTCTTGAACTCACTATGTAACCCAGGCTAGCTTCAGTTCTTTTGCCTCAGCCTCCTGAGTGCTGGGACTATAGGCCTGTACCACTACACTTCCCTCAAAATTTATTTTTTTAAATGCTTAAATAAAAATTATTATAGTAAAACACACACTGACATTAATTTTTTAAAAGTTACTCAACTATACATTTTTCTGGCCTGACAAATGAATTTGAAGAAAAATAAGCCAGAAAAATATCATGTTGAAGTAAAACACCACATTAGTAAACTATTATTATTTATTATGGTGCATAAAATCATGACATAAAAATATCTTTTGGAATTTGTAGACTTACGTTGTTACTTGTGAGTCATTATCACTCCTGTTAAACTTGAGGAATCAGCTATTTTGAAGGAGAAGCCTTTATATTTTAGTGTCTTTAATAATTTTTTCTTGCTTTTTGAACAGGCTCCCCCTATTTTCACTTTGCATAGGGCCTCACACATTATAGTACTGTCTCTTTCTTGGGCATTGAGTTGCTCTGGAATAAGTGTGTCCTGCAGGTAGAAATAGATGTGCCTAGATTCATTGTGACTGTCAGGGACTATGGAAACACAGCATGGTCCTAAGCTAAAAGACAGTAGCTCCTCTCAGCAGGGGTCCAGCCCTGTGGATGGGAGCCTCACCTTCCCAGCAGGGCTGAAAGACAGCTGGGTCTTAAGGATAACCTGGAAGGCAGTGAAAATAAGGAGGGGGCACAGGTACTGTTGCTGATTTGTTGAACTAAGCAAGTGAAGGCAACTGGTAGCAGGTAATCATTTTGTGTTGTTGTTATTATGTTTTGCTACTCTCAAAGAGAAGTTTGGTTACAGTTTTCCGATTATTCCTGTGTGTGTATCTTGTACTTTATGAATTCTCAGTTGATACCAATAATATCATTGCAATGACCACTCATTTTCTTTCTGGAGAATGTGTGCTAGCTTGCATGAGAAAAATAGAGCCTTGTGAGTGAGTTCTGAATAGAAATAATTAATCAGGGCTTGCCAGGTAGCTCAGTTGATTAAAACACATGCTTCTGCAAAGTCACTCAGGTGACGGGGACCACGGTTCAATCTCCTCCTCCACATGGAGCATGAGACCTGCCCTTAAGGCAGCCTAAATAAAAAAAAAAGTCCTTCTGAATAGAAATAGTTGAGGGGAAAAGAAAGGAATGGATAAACTTCTAAGAGCAGAACAAATAAAGTCATAGTACTTGAGGTTGGCTCAAGGAACAATTTATTAGTGGTGGTTTCATTGTATTCTTTAAGACTGACTAAAACAGGGGAATAGATAATACAACATTAAGCTATTCTCTGTCTTCTGTAACCCAAATACAAGTGTACTCTTGCATAGATAGCTGTGTAAGTCATTTTTCTTGTTACAGAGACAACATATTCAACATTCAAAGTTAAAAAGGAAAGGGTTATTTAGCTCACAGTATTTAGAGGGTTCAGTCCATAAGCAGCTGGCTCTAAGCCAGGGTGATGTGGCTGAGGAAGCAGCTCATAGTAGGCAGGAGGTAGTAAGGCAACAAGGGGTTACCATAAATCTATCCTTTATGTCTTATCCAGGCTGCTTAAGGCATGTAGCATTCATACTATTAATCTTAGCACCCTTGATCCTAGCGTTGCACTGTGAATGCCTCCCAGTGTCACATTCTACATCCAGCAGCCTCTGCAAAAGCCCCACCAATGCAAAAGTTTTGCCTTTTATGCAAAATTCATCTACTCTATCTCTAAGAATTTCCAAAGTCCTAATAGTTTCAGCATTGCTGAAAAGTTCAAGGCCAAAGTCTGAGAGTTAAACCCTCAGCTTTAAGCCCCTGTACAAATGAAAAGAAAGTTAAACACTTCCAACATCTTGGTGAATTGACAACTGCTGTTCCACTTGTATCCCCAGCTGAAATGAACAAGTGCAGTGCTTGGTGAGGAGTGCCTACCTCAGGATTGCTGCCAACATAAAAAGGAAGAAAACAGTGCTGTTGGTTCTCCTGGAGAAGCTTGTCGTGCTGGCTCTCCTGATGTGAACTTGGCCATTTTCATCTTTGGAGGAGCTCAGGACCTTGCTAGCGCTGAAGATGGCTATAGTACTTTTCAGGAAAGCTCTGGTTCAAAGAAACTTTGCACAGTGCTTTCTGGCTCGGGTGCAGATCCCTCAGCTTGCTGGCACAGATCCTTCACCTTGCTAGTGTAGATTTTCTAGATTCTACCACTGGCCTCTGGTCCTTCCCACAAATATCTGTGAAACAGACATGCATGCGACATTGTCATGGGCTCTAGGCCTCTGGGTGAACTCATGTGGAACATTGCCATCGGATCCAGGCTCTCAGCTGCACTCTTTGGGTCTTTAGTGTGTGGGCAGATGTCCTGCACTCTTTGATATTTGGGTGACTATTTGGCTCTTTGGGTGACTATTCTAAAATAATCCTAGAAATTATGTGTTCTACATTAAATTGTTTCCCTCATAAGCCTTGACTACAACAAATATTCAAAGGCACAAGATACACATTTCCATTCCAAAATTTATAGACAGCGAGATATCAAGGATTGGGAACAAAGAAAGACCAAAATCCAGCCAGGCAAACACTAAATCCCTCAATTCCACTTTCAGCATCCCCAGAAGTCAGTGGAAAGTTGTGAACTCCAAACAGTTTGAGTGGCTCTGCCTCTAAGGTATGGCCAGTGGTTGTAGTTCCCATGGCTTCTGTTTGGGACCAGCGCTGCTCCCTCCAATGGAATTTTTATCAGATGATCCACATTCCTGGCTTCTCCAAACTTCCAAGGTCTCCACTTAACCTTTGGCTTCACAGTCATAGCTTCATACTCTGCCTGCTGAGGGGTACATTCCCTGGCCTCCCTGGTTTTCTGCTGAAATCTGGGTAGAAGCCTTCTGACATCATACCTCTTACATTCTGCGTGTACCTAAAAGCAGAATCACGTGGATGACACCATGGTCTACTGCCAGCTGGAGCAGCAGCCAGGCTTCCTTCTTTATTGACTGTAGGGGTTGAATGCCCATGAACCAAATCCCAAGTAAAAACTTCCCTAGGCCACCACCATTCTGAAACATGGTGTCATGGGTCACTCTTCTCAAAGCAAAGTCTTTCATCTTTGCAATTCTGAGGCTGCAGAAGCTGGAGTTTGGTTTTTGTGATGTCCTATTGGTTTTTATAATGTCCTCAGACAAACTTCTCTGTTGTCTTCTTCTGAAATACTTTGCTTTTTCTCACTAGTCTTTTGAGTGACCAATTTCTCCTCTGTTTCATCTTTTCAGGTCTCAGCTTTACTAGAGCTTCCTTTCCTGCCAAACTAAAGATGTTTTAAATCATTTACTATGCTCTTTCTTCTCGATTCTCAACATAAATAAATCTGGCTAAAAGCCCTTAACAGTAGCCAGTCCAGCACTTCAACATTAGAATTCCTTAAAATTTCTTCTTCCAGATTTGTTAGTCCACCGCCCTTACTCTCAGTCTCAGGCAAAGTCTCTGAATATGAACATAATGGAGACAAACTGTCTTCCAAGTCATAACCCATATTATCTGGAGTCCAATAGCCAATGCTGTTCTTCCCAATAGAATCTTCTAGCATCTTGGTTATCACCCAGTGTCATTTCTCTCAGCATTCTGGTCTTCTGAGCTCTGACTAGACTCTCCAAAAAGTATAGCCTCAGGCATTCTAGTTCTATTTTTTCTTTTAATTTTATTTTTATTAATGTACTTATTTTTATTTAGTATAGGGTCTACAGGGTGTACAGGGTCTCACTACATAGATCAGACTCATAGTGATCCTTTTATTTACAATCTCCCAAGTTCTGGGAGTACAGGCGTGTGCCATCATGCCCAGCTGTGTCAGTGTGCCCCAGGGCATCAAACCCCCAGCCGCCATGTCTGCCTATGCAGGTGCCAAATCTTTAATTTGGCCAATCTCTGTTTTTGTTTTTTGAAACAGTATCTTGCTATATATAATTCAGTTTGACCTTGAGCTCACTATATAGCCCAGGCTGGCCTCAAGTTCACGACAATTCTGCTTCAGCATTCTGAGTGCTCTAGTTACACATGTGCATTTTGACACCTGTCTCTACCTCTACTTTTCCAGGGGCATCTCCAAGCCTTTCCTAATTCTTCATTTCCCTCAAGCCAGCTCCAAAAGGTCTGGTATAGTTACAACAGTGATCTTGCTTCTCTGGTACCAAATTTTCAGTTAATTTCTTTTCTTGTTGCTGAGGCAAAATATCTGACAGCTGCGATACAAGGAGGAAAGATTTATTTAGCTTATAATGTGTAGTGGTTTCATGCTATAATCAGCTGGCTCCAAGGCAGGGTGACCCAGCAAACAGGCATCACAGAGGAGAAACAGCTCATATAGCAGAAGATAGCAAAGCAACAAGGGATGACCACAGCTGTTGCTATCCATTATACCTTCTTCAGACTGTGTGAAGTGGGCAGCATTCATGATCTTCATCCTAGTGCCCTTGATCCTAGAATTACACCTGGAATCAATTATAGCATCACACACCCTAGATTCAGCCACCACTGAAAAAGCCACATGTATGACCACATGAGTCTTTGGAGGCATATCTAAACACAAACCATAACAATAGCATGTTTAAACCTGTTCCTGCCACCTATTATTAGTCTTTCATGTGGTTTGGGGTCCCTCTTCAGTATTGTGTGTGTGTGACTGACGGATTCTTCCTTGAAATAGCCCATCCATGTCTCTTCTCAATCATGAGTGAGGTGTCTCAGTCTATTTTCTGATACTGCAACAAAATACTAGAGGCTGAGAATGTGTATAAAAACAGATTTTATTATAACTTGCAGTTTTGGAGGCAGAAAGTAAATGATCAGACTGTACAGCTAATTTGGCCTCTGGTAAGGGTTTTTTGGCTACATTATGACGAGGTAAATAGTGCCATAGTGACAGTACGTATGCGAGGAGAAACCATATGGTGAGAGAACTATGGGAGAAAAGATGGAGAAACACAATATTCAAGCCTCCTAGATAACCACAGAAGAAAGCCAAGTAGGGTGGAGGGACTTAAAATGTCCTAAAACCCAAGATCTACCTCATTTTGATTGTGATAGCCCTATATTTTCCCTCATAAAACCAAAAAAGTTTTGTTGAAAGATTCAGGGAACATTTGGAATTATTATATCCTTACGTAATATCATCATAATTTTTCTCTTTCCCTTTGTACCTTGGCAACACAGGAATACTCAAAAGTTGTTTTTTTTTGTTTTGTGTTTTTAATGTCATGGCCCCAGGCAGAAGACTTACATGCTAGGTATTTCAACCTCAGGGTTAGGCAACTTCTCTTCTCTCCCAGGGTCAAGAGAGGAACATAAGCAAAAAAAAATTGTATTTTTTAAAAAATGTATTTGGTACAGGGTCTCACTACAAAGCTCGAACTCATAGTGATACTCCTGTTTTCAACCTCTCCTGTGCTGGGATTAGAGGAGTGCACCGCCATGCCTGGTCTCAAAGGCTGGCTCAGTGTGCTCAGGGTGGGACCAGCATAGTACATGGGCCCAGGGATCAAACTTCAGTCCTTGCACTTGCCTGAGAAGCTGCTCAGCCCACTGAGCTATCTCATTGCCCCTAAAAAAGCCATTCTATAAAAGCAGAATCAGAGATGCTTTGGTGAGTGGTCCAGCTAGTCACTTCCACTTCCCTACTAGTCAAGGTGAAGCAGTTGTCATCAACTAGATGCAACCAGTTCTTCTATACCTATCAGTGTGTCTAGGGAATATTGTTGTCAGTAGAAGAGGCCAGGGGTCATTAATGCTGATCAAAAAGAGAACATTAGAGTATAGTCTGAAGGTCTGCAGCAGATGCCCAAATTCTGCCCACCAGTAACAGGATTTCCCCCTCAGGTGGGGATGTCTATACCAATATCATGTACTCTTGTTGTCCAAGACCCATATACATTGTGCCTTTGGGTCCTAACATTGTGACGGAAGATGATGAGAGGGTGAGACCAGAACTCATTCACTTGTTACTGTTAGAAAATCTCATTTTTCACTGGACCACAGGCAGAAGCTTTCAGAGCAGACAGTTTCTGTCTTTCTGTAGACTGTGCCTGGCATTTTTTCCTTGTTGACCTTCATTCTCTAGGCCAGAACTTCAATACATTCAGAAGGCCTCTTCCTTGTTATTTCTGCATGTGCTGTTTCCTCCAAGCAACAAGCTACTCTGGGAGTTTCCAGGTATATGGAGTACTAAGACACGAACTGCAGGTGCTGTGGTCCTGGTTTCTTACCTTCCAAGTTCAGGAGTTTTCCTATAATACACTGGCAGATACTGCCTTTTGAGAGTGAGAAAAGTCTGTGGCCCCTCCTAGCTCTTTTAGGCCTCAGATGCGGAGGCACGATAGCATGAGAATAAGAATATGTTCATCCTTTCTTCTTTTCACAATAACCAACTTGACAGCACTCGGATTGCCATACATAGCAGGTATATCTTTACTCAATAGCAAGCAGACAAGGACTGATGATGAAACCTCGTTTGTCATCACCACCAGTGATTCAGACCATGTACCCTTTTTGCTCTTCAAAATGCTCTTTGCATTTCTCAAAGGAGTTTGCATCTCTTGTCCACTTCCGTAAGTTTGCTATAGCCAGAAGCAGGTAAGATGTTCTGTTTCATCTCAAAGCCACTGATTGCTGATGAGGTCCATAGAAAAGGGTTTTATGGGGCTCTTCCTTTGTTGTTCTTGTTGGTATTCTAAGGTCTTTGTTTTTAGTGGGAGGAAATAAAAAGTATAGATTAATTTTATACATTGATAAGTTCATTACTGGTGTCATACTTTATAGAGTAATTATAAAGAGACTAGACCCAGGACATATGATTTCCAACTAAAAATAAAAGAAAAAAGAAATGATATAAAAATGACAAATTCCAGAGCTAGAAAAGGCAGAAAAGATGTTAAACGGGCTCAACAAATAGAAAGTACAGCTAAGGAATGTTTAAAAACAAACCTAGTGATATATTTTCTCAAACGTATCAGAATTTAAAAGTAAGCAAGCCAAAGGCCCAACTTAAGGCAAAGATAAAATGAATTTAAATAAGAAATATATCATTTAAAATGAGCAAATTCAATCTTAAAAATATTAAATGCATTATGAAAGAAATACATACAATGCCAACTAGTAACAAAAAGAAAGTCATGTAATTGTATCACAGCCAGAAGTTGGCAGATATGAAGTCAAAAGCATTTCTGGACTAGTGATGGGATGAGTCATTAGTGTTGATAAAACATTCAGGTCACTAGGAAGCATAATTGTTTTAAGTCTTCACACACCTTATAACAGTGTGTGTGTAAGTGTGTGTGTGTGTGTGTGTGTGTGTGTGTGTGTGTATGTGTAACATAATTGAATGGTGTATAAGGAGATAGAGCCAAATCTACATTCTTAGTAGATCTTAACATTCCATTCTTGAAAATTCATTTGTAAACAATCCTTGAATCAAGTAATTAATCATAATCAAAATAAAAAATATTTTGAAGAATAAGATTAAAAAAAACATAAAAACATTCATGATACAATCAAAGCAGTATTTAGAGAAAATGTTAAAGCCTGAAATGCTTCATTCAGTTGTTTTGATTTTTTTTGAAGGAGAAAATTACTAAATTTGATTGGAAAACATTAGGCAAGTTATAACTGCATGAGGAGATATACTGTGTCCATGAACTGGAAGACTCATGATAGCAAAGATGCCGATTTTCTTCATCTGTCTAAATATCTAAAGCACTCACCACCAACATCCCACATAGGAATGCAGCCTATGTTCTACCCTAATCTTAGGTTCTTTCCATCTTTCTTTTGCCTTTGTCTCCACTGCTATTTCCAAACAAGGAGCTTTTAATACTTCTCATGACTCCTTCTCTCAAAGTCTTCCTATTGGCACTATCCTCAATGTCTGTCACCCTTTGTCATCACATGGCCACTGTGAACACTTTTAGTCCCTGGCCCTGTCTACATGATCTTTGGCCCCTGGGATCTCTCAGAATCATGATACTATTGATTTGAGGTAAGAAATGATTGTCTTAAAGACATACAAAACATGAGAAGGGAAGGAAAGAAGAAGCCTTGGTGCTGAGGTCCTTGCCCTCCTCCACCTCTTTCTACTGATTTGGCATCCACTATATTCCCCATGGACAAGGAGCCAACTGAGGCAGAAGAAGGAAAAGAAATTTCCTGAAACTGTGTAACTGACTGCTTGTAAAAATGGTTGTCTCTCATCCCTGTGTGAGATTCACTGGGAATGTGCTTAGCTCTTGTGGACCTGGCCTCTTTAGGTGACTTGCTTTGACAAATTAGAATGCTGAAGTATCACTGTGGTACTCCTGACCCTAGGCTGCAAGGGATCATAGCACTTCTTCCCTCTTAAGAAGTTGCCACATCAGCCTGTGAAGGATGAGGGAACACACAGAGACAAAAGCTCAGCCAATACCAAACACCAGCCATCAGACATTTTGGATCATCAAGCCCTCACTAAACCATCAGATGACCACCAAGCTAAGCTGACACTCAGTATCATGAGCAAATGAAATAGTTGTGTTAGGGAATAAATCTCAGGGTGTTTTGTTGCCCAGGAATGGATAACAAATATAAAAGTGAAGCCATTAGCTGAGATTCACTGGGACCTATGAAGCCAGGTCTCAGGAAAGCCTGGCAGGCTCTTGGTGGGGATTTCTCATATACATGAAGAATGATACAGACCTAGTTGGCAGGTTCTGCAGGAGGAGTGAGTATCTGGCTTTGAGAATGGCTTGAAGCTAGCATGTTACACCCTCTCCAGGAAGAGAAAAAGAGTTGAGTGGGAACTAGGGCTCCTAACACTTTGTGATACTTTGGAGGCAAAAAGAGTCTGTGAGAGCCCTCTCTGGGGGGCACAGCACAGCAAGGAAGGCACCTTTTCCTACCCAGGACAGCAATTCCAGTCCTACTAGGACTGAGATATCAGTGGCTAGAACCTCTCGGCAAAGGGCTATCTCTAAAGGAATGGGAAGAATCTGTGTGGCCAGTGTGGTATCTCCAACTACAAAGCTGTCCATGTGTCCTGGTCAAGTGTCCCATTCTAGAGTATGTGGAGAAGAGGTAGGTAGTATCCTGATCCTTTTGCAAAGATGGTTCCCAGGAATTGTTTTGGAGTGACTGGAAGTTCCAGAAACATGAAAGGAACATCATCTTTTAAAGACCAAAAGAAGTTCAGAGAGGCTAATAGCTTTCCCATGCTCACTCAGCTTGTCAGCCTGGTCTGGTTTCATTATTATAACACAGGCCCTCTTTAAAATCTTAAGAAATAGTAGCCATAGTTGAGTTCGTGCCCTTACCAAGCAGTCCTGAAGCTCAGCTTAACCAAAGACTATCAGTTTATGATAGTATTTTAGTATAATTCCAGGAATGGTCACAAGCTGCTGTGGTATGGCTAGATGCTCAGTCTGTTGGGTCTGTATCCTTGGGCCTAGGCCTGTCCTGTCATTGGTCTTGGGTGTTCTGGTTTCTCTGCCATAAGGCACTGTCATTGATATCCCGGACAATGCACACCACCCCCCTTTCAGGATGGTCTCCTTCCATGTTTGGAAGGGCTCTTTAGTGGAGGCAAAGGGATCATAGAGATCTGGACATAGATCTGGACAGAGAGATCATGACTCAGTAGAATACAAAGAAAGTCTAGAGTCTGAAAGAAATGCTGTGTTTGTGCATTTTTTTTAACAGGTAACAGACTGTAGAGTGAGATGCAGATGGGTATATGGTTGTAGTGGATTTCTAACTGGTGGTCAACTTGTTATACCCAACTGAATTGAACTACCATGGTAGTAGGTGTGGGAGGCCCACCTGAGGATTGTAGCCAGCAGCATACAAGGCAGAAGAGGAGAAGCTATCAGTACACTGTTGGGATGCTGTTTGGAGGAGCTCTCGGAGCTGTTGAAATCTATTGATTCTCCCAGGCTATTCTGCTGGGTGACCTTGTCATGCTAGCTTTCCTGATGAACTTGGCTGTTCATGTCAGAGAAGGAGCTCAGGACCTTCATTGTCACTGAGAATGGCTACCATTTATTTTGGTTCTCATCTTAAGCATTACTTCTTGGCTCCAGAGGGGAAGATGGTGCACTGCTCAGCCTCATGGAGAAGCTTGTCGCATTGGTTTTCCTGATGGGAACTCAGCTTTTCTCATTGCTAGAGGAGCCTGGGATCTCACTGTTGCTGAGGTTGGCTGTGGTACTTCTCTGGGGAACTCTGTTGCTTACTTTGAGCATTGTTTCCTGTCTCCAGTTCAGGTCTCTCAATCTGCTAGCACACATTCTTCATCCCACTGGCATAGACCGCCTAGCTTCCACCACTGATCTATGGGCCTTTCCAGCACAGATCCATGAAGCAGGCTTGCATGAGACTTTGTTGTGGGCTCTAGGCTTCCAGTTGGACTTGTGGGAGGCATTGTTATGAGCCCTAGGTTTTCAGCTGGACTCATGTAGGATATTAAGATTATTCAGTTCAATTCTTGAGTCTTTAGTGTGTGGACAGATTTCCTGCACTTCTTGTATATGATTCTTTGGGTGATTCATTATAAAATATTATAAAATGTGTCTTGTGTTTCAAAAGCCCAAACCACCACAGTGATAGACCACTACGCTGCTGAGACACAGGTTTCCTCTGCCATTTGCACAACTTATAATGTATACACAACATGAACTTAACCTCAGTGAATTACTCAATACATGATAATATGGTTAATGATGACAAAATCAATAATCACCATGCTGAGCTCATGCTGAACACATAGGCTGGGCGTGGTGACACACATTTATAATCCCAGCACTCAAAGAACTAAAGCAGGAAGATCAAAAATTTGAGTCTTGGACTGTGGAGGTACTCAGAGGCATAAGCACCTACCTGGCAAGCACGTAGTTCCAAGTTTGATCCCTAGTACTGCATGCTGGGCTGCCCCCAGAACAGGAGAACAGGACATAGTGGCACACATCTATAATCCAGCACTGGGGAGGCTGAGACAGGAGGATCACTATAAGCATAAACTTTGCAGTGAGACCCCCCCCACAAAAAAAAGCCCAGCCCAGGAAAATTAAAAATTAGTCCTTAATTTTCTAATTTTCCTGAGCTGGGCTTTTTTTTTTAAACTTAGAAATAAAATAAACAAACAAACAAACAAGGATTGAGAATGGAACTCAGTGCCAAGGTTCAATCCTCAGACTGCGAAAACAGCATAAAAATGAAAAATCAAGGTGAAATATGGATTGTGTTACCATAATTTCATTGATTTTCACATTCATCCCATTTTGACAAACAGGTTATAGAAGTTATCCAAGCTCCTACAGCCAGCAAGTGTGGTTGTGAATGTATGACTGAACACAGGGATACACTTCATTTTTGCCATGCTATGGAGGCCCCAGGCTTCCATCTCTGTAAGGAAAAATGGCAGAATGGTGATCACAACTGGAGCATAGATAGAGTGGGGCCCTGAAGGTGAGAAGGGGGCCAGGGGAAAAGGTGCAGCTATGCACATGGCCAAAACAGTGGCAACACGGTGAGGGAGGAAGGCATCATGTTCTCACATGATGATCCCTTTGCAATCCAGTCAGTGCAGACCAGGTGTGAGTCGAAACCATCATGGCCCAGTTACAGACCAAAGCCATGTCACTGGCCAAGGCACTTACTTGAGTGAGAAATAGTGGGAAATGATGTGCCGTGGCCCCTTAATTAATCACTGAACAAATCAAAAATATCTGCTGTTCTCTGAAATGGCAAAGGACATGCCCTAGAAAGGGCAGCCTTTTCAGCAGCAGGGAAACAATGGAAGCAGACCCTGTCTCTGAACTGGGGGCTTCCGTTTTCATCTGGGCTCATGAGGAGTCATCTGTCTCTTCTTAGTGTTGTGCTGGCAACTGGAATGTGTTGCATGAGAAAAGGGGCCATAGAAGCTCAATGTCTACAAGTGCACCCAAAGGCAGTTTGACCCATGTCCACCTCTGACCACTTTGCCTCCTTCAGGCTTTGACCACTGGGCACCTGCTATCTACAGACCTGGCCTCCATAGATCTGATTCTGATGGCAACTTGCTGCTGCTACTCTCCAAACCTAAACTTGACCTTTCCCTCTCTGGGCCGGAGGCTTTTGCAAGCTCACTGTAGGTGGAAGGAGAGGTAGGGCTAACGCAGGAGGGACAGACTTTCTGCAGTGCAGCCTCTGCCCATAGTTGGGTGGTTCTGCAGATCTTCGCCTTCTTCTCGTGACTTCTGGGCTGGCCCATAGGACCTTATCCTGGGAAGCATAATATGTGTTCCCTTTTCTTTAAGGCTTTTACAAAAGTCACACTCAAATCTCATGTAAAGTGACAGCAGCAATGCTAGCAAATGACACGTATCCCAAATCACCTAGTTTTATCAGCCGCCTGTATATTGGAGCATGAGCTTTGCAGAAGTTGGAACCGACCAGGCCCTGCCCCTTACATTGTGGGCTGGTCTCCTCCCTGTGTCTGGTCCTCACTGTCTTTTCTAGTCACCTCCTGATCCAGTTCAGCCTAGGCCTGCCCTGCCCAGTGCCACCTGGCCCTACTCCTGCTTCTTTGTTAATATTTAGCAGGACCCTTTTCCAATCATTTGCAAAGCCTATTTGTTTTTTCTGCTTAATCTTTTTCAAAAACTGCTCAGGACCCATCTGATTCAAGTTTTGAACCTAAGTATTGAGTCTGCCCAGACTGACCCCTTTAAAGTTCCTTCCCCCAGCTTTGGTACAACATGAAGCACTGAGCCAGCCTTCAACACTTGTCCTCCCAATGTCCTGGTCATTTACCTGCCTCTTTGTCATCCCTCTAGCTTTTCTGGCTCTTATTTCCTGGGGTCACCTGCTGGTCACTCTCTCTGTGATTCCTCCACATCAATCCCCACCATAGTCCTTCCTTTGTGCACTGTAAATCATACCCTTTTTAAGTCTGAGCTTTGTCTCACTTATTAATAGAAGCCTTACAAATTAGTACAATTTCCCTGGAAAGACTGTAGCCATCTGACATGGAACTATCCAGATTCTCCAGTGGCCTAGGATTTCTGTGTCCGGATATCAACCACTGCTCCCTGCCATGCACCCCAAAGACAACACGCTTTCACCTCTGCCAGCCCTTTGCTTGAAGGTCTTAAGTGTGACACTTTGGGGTTCTAATTCTAACTCTACCACTTATTTTGCATCCCTGAGCCTTTGTTTCCAAGTCTGTTGAATGAGGATCGTGTCCCTTGCATCAGAGTACATTTGCATATGGAGTTACACACTTTGGGCTTCAGCCTTGGCCTTAGGAGCCACACATTAAAACAAGTGTCCCCTGGTGTTGCTTCAGCTAGGCTGCTTGTCACTAATCTTTCTTTCACTCTTAAATCTGCAATTTTGACTACTGTTGGAATTTCTGTTTATCCCCTTTGCCATTCCAAGCTGGCAAGGACCTTTCTAATTTGCTTACTTTGAGTAATTTCAACCAATTCTGTTAACTTCTGCAAGCTGTAGTATGTTTGAAGAACAGGGAGGAGGCTCCCAGCTCCTAGGCTGCAGTGAGACACTGTATGATAGACTAAAGAAAGGTTCTCACCAAGTGTTGCAGCTGCACATGTGGGAACCTCTAAACTCTACTTAGAATCATAAGGCTTTATTATCTCAGATTGAAGGGATATACAATTTATGATATTTCAAATATTGGACATAGTCTTAGTCCCAATGAGGAGCTGTTCATTTCCATGTCATCTTGACTGTGCAATGGGTTGCCTGCATACTCGGTGAGTTGTTATAAAGGTAGACACTAAATCTGCAAGCAAGCTCCCTCTTATAGGAAGACTACCATCCGTTGGGCTAAAGAGTGCCCTGTCTGCTATCACAGTGCCCCACACAGCATTGCCTCTGATCAACAGACTCATTTCACAGCAAAGGAAGTGTGGTGAAGTCCAGGGCTCCTGAAATTAATGGTTTTACCACATCCCCACCAGTCTGAAGCACCTAGGTTGATAAAACAATGTAGTGGTCTTTTAAAGGCTCAGTTACAGCACTAGCTGTGTGGCAATATGTTGCAGGGCTGAATCAACTTGTCCAGGAGCCTCTGAATCTGCATCCAGTGGATGTTGCTATTTCTCCCATAGACAGGACTCATGGGTCCAAAAATTAAGGGGTAGAAATGAGAGTTGTACCCACTATCCCTGCTTGAGATCTGCACAAAACTATTATTTCCTATTTCCCTAGGAACAGGAACAATGGCCTAGAGGTCTTCATTAAGTGAAAAATGCTTCTACTAGGATGCAAAACAATGACCATTGGTCTATAAAAGTTTTACTACCACTGGCCAATTCTGAGCTTTTCTGAGTCAACAGCAAAAGGGAGCTCTTGGCTAGAGTGGTTGATCACACCCTCTAAACTCAAAGGTCTGCTTCCTCCTCTTCAATGCAATTTTGGTTGTGTCAGCATATGTGTGTCATGTTTGGTGAAATTATGCTCTTGTTACTGATTTTTTTTTAAAAATTACATGTGGTTTACACAGCTTGTGTCCAGGTGCCAGTCTGATGAGAAGTGGAGGGTTGGGGATGTAGCTCAGTGCATAAATACCTGCCTGGCAAGTGAAAGGTCCCCAGTTTGATCCCTGGTACCAGAAAAAAAAGAAAGAAAGAAAAGCAGGTTTGTGGTGCCTCATTCTGTGTCTTCCTGCCTCAGCCTTGGGATATCTAGGCATTTTGTGAGACAGTATATTGAGTGTATTTGGTTGGTGTTTCTCAATGAAATTTACATTTGAATCCATGACCTGAGGAAAACAGACTGTCCTTGATAACATTTCTATGGCCATTATCCAATCCACTGAGACCCCAAGAGAACAAAAAGGCCAAGGAAGGTAGAATTTGTTTTCTCTCAGGCCAGCTGTTCAGAGGACACAGTGGTTGTCATCATACTATGTTTCACTGTGTCTTGCACCATCAGCTCTCCTGGTTCTTAGGCTTTTGAATTCAGACTGTAAGAGTGTCACCTGCTCTCGTGGGCCTGCAGTTCACAGAGGATAGATCATGGGACTTTCTATCTCCATAATGATGGCGGCCAAGCCCATATCTATCTATCTATCTATCTATCTATCTATCTATCTATCTACCTACCTATCTACCTATCTACCTATGTCTAGTTTATTTTCTTTCCCAATACAACAGTGACTAATTCAAGGACATAACTAGTAGTTGGTCTTAGTATTATTGAATTCCAACAGATTACATGCTCTACTTCCAAGAATTCTACATAGCTATGAAGAAACAATGTTCTTAAACGTGAAGCAGCTAAAGTTAAAAAAAAATTAGTAAGCCTCAAATTTCAATATTGAAGCAGAAAGTTTTCTTTGGTTTAGTTTTATTTATGAGATACGAGCAAGTGAGACCACTGCTGGATGCTGATATTCCTAACAGGAGGGGGCGGGGCGATGATTTAAGTAGTCAGCATGCACCTTGGGGCAGGTGACTTTGGTGTTGCTCTGTGTTCTCCCGGAAACCTGCATGTGTTCTCCCGCTGAGGCTCACTTTCTCCAGTTGTATGTGGTTGGCCTGAACAAGTTCTTGAATAAACATACCTTGGGTACTTGCAAACATCCTGCTGCCACCGAGACAGACTCCCCTGGTCCTGGGCAAGTCCTGAAGACAAAAGCCTAAGAGTCAAATTTGGGAGGAAAAAAATGCAGCACAGTTCTGAACATTGCAAAATTGTTTGCTAGCTTGTAGGGACTTCCAGTAAAAGCCCTAAGCAGGAAATGGATACATTTTGTAAAATATTACGCCATATTTTTTATTGTTTTGAAAAAACATTGCTACAAAGGAGGAAAAAAATCCAGAATAGGTAATAATTTTTCTCTCCTCTAAGTAACCACTCCTAAGTTTCTTGTGATTTCTTCAGGATAAAAATATGTATTCATATTGTATTATAAGGGTCTGTTTATAACAGAAGCAATTGCACTAGGTTATGCACATCTACTTTTTAAAAAAAGATTTCTGTAGTGGTTATTCAGTGCCAGCACACAGATTTTCCTTCCTTCCTTGCACAGATCTGAGGTTGGTTTGACACTGTGTGTGACCCATAACCTACTTATCCTCTATCTGTGGACACTTCGATGGTTTAGAGTTTCATTGTTGTAAAATATACTGCAACGACCGTCCTTTTCCAGATGCTCACATGAGCATTTGAAAGAGCATCCACTGGGTTACTTCCTAGCAGCTCTGTCTGCAAAGGGTGCATGCACTTACCATTCCAGCAACCACCGAAAAATTCTTCACAGTGAAACTGCGCTCATGGATCCTCACAAGTGGCATAGGAGAATATGCCCTGGCCATGCCCTCACTAGTGCTGGGTTTCATCAATTCTTAAATTTTAGTTTTGGAAGAAGTGGAAGTTCATATTTTCCTTTTTAAAAACACTTTTGTTTTGCCACTATCATTTATTTAAAAGGCTCAAAAGATTTGTTCTTCTGCTGTTGCCTCTATAGAGCTTTGAACTTTTTGTGCTATTTCTGCTGGCTCCTTTCTGACCCCAAGTATCACAGTATGAGAGTTCCTTCCTTCTTCTTAGACTTGCAGTCTCTTGCTTTGTAGGGCAGCTTCAGGTTCTCCACTCCAAATAACAAACTGTCATGGTTCTGGTCCTCCCAGGTCCAGACCCAAAATCTAATATTGGTTTGGATGTGGGGGTGGGGACTCATTGTGGTGAAACTAAGCCAAAGATCTGGGCCTGCTGCTGCCCCTGGCAGGGCTCCTTCTCTCTATTAGAGCAGGAGATAAAGTGACATCACTGGAAAAGCTCCGCTGAGCCGTCTGCCCATGGCCTTTGCGGCACCTAATCCGCTTGAGCTCTTACAGGCTGGGCTCTCTTACAGGCACTGGCTTGGAGGACGCAGGCTGCTGGGTGCTGTGCTGCTGACCAGACAGAGTGCAGGCCAGCCTCAGAGCAGTGGCAGCAGGAAAGAGAAGGGGCCTTGTTGACTCACTTGCTGGGCAGCCACTTGCCTAGTGACAAGCAGTAAGTAAACAGAGGCACAGCAACTCAGCAGTAGCCACGCAGCCGCCAGGCTCATCCCAGGAAACCTGAGCTGTAGGGAAGGCCCAGAGGGTCCTGGAGACCTCAGGATGCAGCCTTTGATGCAGAAAACAGGTACCCTTGGCATAGTCCTCTTTCTCCTGTAAATCTGGGTCAAAGAAAGGGCAGGTCCCTTGCTGGCTCTGGGTCTGGGGAATCAAGGTGATGGAGCTGGGCGAGGCCCTGCATGGGGACTTCTTTGGAGTGACATCAAGGCTCAGATGTTCCAGGCCGCTGGATGGACCAGGTGGACATGGTATTTGTGTTTTAAACAGAACAGGATAAACTCAAGGCAAAAAACACAAACTTAACGAATCAGAGCAACCTTACTTGAATCCCTGCCTTGATTTTGAGCATTTGTGAAAATTCAAACTAGGTTTCAACTTTCCTGAGACTCCTCATCTATAAAATGGGGACACATTTTACACATTATTGTACTGTTGAGGACACAATAGTGTTGAATGTAAGCACTTAGCATGTGCTTGGACTCAAGAGTTGCCTAATAATGACAGCTGTCACTATTTTTCAGAGTATTACAAGAATATCTATTTATTGGTTAAAATGCACTGGGTTTTAATTACGAATCTCAGACTATGTCTAGCGGACAACAAATTTCAAAAGGAAAGAAATAAGACAACATTTTAAAAGGAAAGAAAAAGAGGCAATAATTCACCTGCACTTATATATGTATGTTTATAGGAAGGAGAAAACTCAGTTGCGTTTTTAAAGTTTTAAACAATGTTCTTTTCAAAGCAGCATTTGAATGCAGAATAACGCTGGGGTTGGACATAGCTAAAACCAGCTGATTAGGTAGGTCACAAACGGAGCACACCCTTTGTAAGTGTGTGTGTGGGGTGTCAGGCCAGGTGCTGGGTGCCAGGAGTACCTCCCTCTGCTCAGAGGACCTTCCAGGTTGCAGCAGGGGGACAGGAAGGTGGGTGTGTAGTACAAGTTGTGGTGGTAGCAAATGCTGCAGTGGTGGTGGTGGCAGGGGCTCCTGGGAGATGGGATACTTGAGCACTTTTGAACACTGAGCGGATCTAGCAGGAGGTAGGAGATAGGGATTGGAGAAAAGCATCTTAAGCAGAGAAAAGCAGGCACAGAGGCATACAAGTATGAATATGAGGGTAGCAGGCAGTTTAGCCTATGTAGGAGTACAATCATCTCATTAGAAAGGAGGCTGCGAGGGGAAGAGCAAGTTTGTACCTACCTTGTCCTCTGCCTTCTCCACACACTGTATGTTAGTGATGTGTTGAGGAACTTCCGTGGGCCAGATGCAGTGTCTCATGGTACAGAAAGGATCCATAATTTGTCCCGGGTGAGTCAGGGTGAGCCCACTCTGACCTCAGCCACTCTGAGGTGCTACCCTTTTCCCTGCTGGGTTCCATGGACCCTAAAGTGTGTGGCTCATGTTTAGCTACCTTCCTCTCAGAGCTGTCCTCCTGAGCCATCTGTTTAAGGTCTTCCCTCTGCTTTCTGGATTTCACTTTGTTCTTGGTTGCTGGCAACCCTGTGAATTCTCTTCTGCCATTTTTCCTTGCTGTGGTTGGTCACAAATTTCTTTATTCTCATACATCCTGGAATTAAGACACTCACAGCAGCTTGGTGTTGCTGGAAACAGTGTAGTGGTACAGGGAAGCAGGAAAGAGGTCTGTGGGAGGTGGGAAGGACCAGATGTTTGCTGAAGGGCTGCTGCTGATTAAATGGCAAGATTTCGTGACTAAGCTGCCAGAGCTTACTCTTTCACAGATGAGTGAGATATGAAGAGTGGGTGCCAGGTAGGAAATGAGCTGGACCTTTGATAATGTCCCAAGAATTCTGTGTCTTTATTGCTTCAACACCATTTCTGTGTGATGCTTGTCTATAGAGTACAGGCAGCTCTTGATGAGTTCATTGATTTGCCCAGGCATGTAGCTGATGGGGCCAGAGGGACTGCAGGTAAAGTGTCCCTCGCAACATACAGGAGGAGAGGAAGGGAGAAGCATGGGAAGGGTTATGGGGAAGGGAAGTGGCTGGAAGTCAGTCTGGAAGGGCAGCCTGGGGTCCCCCCTCCCCATGGCTTTCACAGGAGCATGGACTTGAGCTAGTCCTGTGCAGAACAGGAAGCCACTGAAGGTTTGAACATGGGGGAGGAACAAGATGGGTTTGTGTTGTAGGAAGGGGACTCTGCAAGTTGGAGAATGGATTGGGGCAGTGGAAGACTACGTTGGAAGAAACCATTTGGTCAGTAGTGGTCATTTGGGGAGGGACATGGGTGGCTTGGATCAGGGCAGTAGCAGCAGAAAGACCAGAGGTGTCAGAGAGAAGCAGATGCATTTTAGAGAGGTTTTGGAGGTGCCTAGGGAGTTGGACAGGAAGGAGACAAGAACAGTGCCTAAATGTGTGGTTAGCAGGGCTAGAGAGATGATTTCTGATTCTAATTGCACTGCTATAGCAGAATACTTGAGGTAGGGTGATTTATAAAGAAGAGAAGTTTCTGTCTGCACCATTGGACTAAGATCTAGACATGAGTGGGCTTGGTTGGTGATGACCCAAAGTGACCTTTGAACGTTGTGTGCCTTGGAGGTGACACTGTGAAAGGCAACAATGGGCTAAATTCCCTCCATGAAGCCTTCGAAGGGCACGCAGTCCTATCATGAAGGGAAACTCCTTGTAATGCCAATATCTCCCCAGTGCCTGTCCTCTCAGCTGTTGGGCTGGGAATTCATATTCACCCTGGATTTGGAGGGTAAACATGTTCCAACTGTAGCAATAATAGTGCTGTGCTTTTAGGGCCAATTGGAGGTGGAGGAGGGAAGGTACTTCTACTCTTTGAGCACCCACTGAGGTCATCTAAGTGGTGGTTAGGGACCTGAGAGGAAGGTGTGAGCTTGGGGCAGAGCTGTGGAGGTGATGGGCTAGCTGCTCATAACTGCAAAGCATGTGGAGTGCTTCAAGGAGAGGAGAGAGAGAACCCCACAGGGCAGAGAGAACCCCAGCAGCACCAATATCTGGCATGTGATTTATTCATATAATGAGCAGCACTATGGACGATGTCTTTGGACATGCTCCCTTGTAGATTACATTGTTAGCCTAAATTCCTGGAGGAGTAAGAGGGTGATGGAGGGGTAAAAGCCTATGGGTCTCTCATCTGCATGGCCAAACTGCTCTATAAATCTGCCACATCTGTCAGATCAGTGTGACCAGCAGCCTCACAGCAACCTCCTTGATGGGTGACACAATGGCCTTACCATGACTTCCGTGTACACCTCTTCATTTTCACAGTAGGGGTGACAGTCATCTATAATCTTTAAATAAATTGCATTTCTTTTATGACATTTCCCTAATCTCACTTTCTCATTTAACAGTGTTAGGATCCACAAGGACCATCTCTGTCTCTCTCTCTCTCTCTCTCTCTCTCTCTCTCTCTCCAGATTAGTCACTTTGAGCTTGAGCTTTGTCCTTTATCTCACCTGGCTGTCTCAACTGCAGCTATTTTCTAGATGTCACAGTGGGAAACATCTTCCTGACTCAGGACTCAGAGGGATATCAGTGAACAAAGCCCACAAGGGGGATTGGACACCAGGTTCTCTCCCTAAAGCTTGGTGGGGTGGAATGCTGGGAAACATTCCACCCCACCCCCTCAGCTGCTCTCAAGTTTCCTCCCTAGGTTAAGTAAGGTCTTTTGAATCTTTTAAGTGAAGGTATCTCTTCCTCAATCTCTCTCTCTCTCTCTCTCTCTCTCTCTCTCTCTCTCTCTCTCTCTCTCTCTCCCCTGTCTTTCTGAGATAGGATTTTACCATGCAGTTCAGGCTGGCCTAGAACTCTCTTTGTAGCCAGGCTGGTCTCACACTTGCCACAATCTTCCAGCCTCAGCCTCCTGAGTACTGGGATTGCAGGCCTGAACCACCACACCTAGCCTGAGGTGGCGTTGCTGAGGCTTGGGAGAGGGAACGTGCTCCGTTTCAGTAGATGACTCTAAAAAGTCTCACATAGTTTAACCACCATATTAATGGAATTTATAAGGGGGACAGATCCACAGGCTCTACCTCGCTAATCTCGATTATTTAAATTTTGGCCTATGTGATAAGTTCTCAGTTTTAATTTGCTTTTCCTGCTTTTCTAGACACATACTAAGTCATCTCAAATATATAATGATGAATTGTATTTTTGTCCTCAAATTATTTCCTAACTTCTAAATTATAGAGAAAGTTTTTTTCCCTAATTGATATATAAATAGTAGTGCTTTGGGCATTTGGTATATGCTCTTCCTTCTAGTCAGTTGCTTATTTTCTTTTACGTTTCATTTTCATGTACGGATTAGTGGGAAGTTGCAAAGATAGTGCAGAGGAATCCCTTGAATTTTTCTCCCGGCTTTCCCCAGTGATTGTGTCTTACCTTTGGGGACGGCACACTACCCAGCCCAGACAATCAGCAACGGTGCGATGCACGTGCCAGGCTCCTGCTCCTGGTATGCATGGACTCATGTAACCGAGGCACAGAGCTAGTCTGCAGCCGTAGAGACCTCACCTCACTACCATTTAATGGTCACTCCCTCCTGCCCTGCCCTTACATCTGCAGGATCACACAGCATGTGAATACTCCATATGAGGCCCTAAGATCCACCCCATTGTTATGGGTAACAATAGCTGTTTTTCACTGTGAAGTTGTGCTCCACAGTACAGACATACTACAGTTGGTATAACCATTCGCCAGAAGGCCACTTTGCTTTTGTTGCTAAGATCATTTTCGGCGTTTGCAAGAAAGCAACTATTATGTCTAAAACATGAACCTTTGCATACAGGTTTCCAAAGCTAATCTGCACTGGCTGGGGAGATAGCTCAGTAGAATAAGTGCTTGCCTGGCAAACACAAAGGCTTGAGTTCAATCCCCAGTTCCAGAAAAGAAAAAAAAAGTTAATCTGCATTGCAGTGTTAGGACTTTATTTCCGTTTATGAGACTGCACCTTTAATCCACTCGGCAGCTCAGGATGCTTCTTTGAATGTTCATGTGTATTTTTTGGAACAATGCCTATGCGAGTCCTTCATCCATTTTAAAATTGAGTTGTTTCAATTTTTGTTGTTAAATTGTAAGTTATTTATAGATTCTAGGCACTCAATTCATTAACTAGAGGATCTGTAAATACTTTCTGCCATTCTGTAGATCGTTTTTTCTCTTCCTTTATAATGATCTTTTTGATTCACAAAATGCCTTTTGCTATCTATTGTTCATACTGGGTAATTTCTATTGCTCTATTTTCAACTTATTTCATCCTCCCACCTTCTGCATTCTGCTGTTGATTGGTTCAGTGAGGTTTTAATTCTGGCCATTGTATCTTTTAGTCCAAAAATATTCATTTGCTTCTCTGTATGTCTCAGCTCAAATTTTCTGTTTCTTTTCTGAGACTTTCTTTATTTTCATTGAGTTTGTAATTACTCATTCAAATCCTTGTCAGTTAATTCTAACAGCTGCATTGCCTTAGTGTTGGCATCTGTCGATTTTTCTTTTTCATTCCAGTTGATATTTTCCTGGTCCTTGATGTGAAGACTAGTATCAATCCAGTCCTAGATATTTAGGCATTGTGTTAAGGGCCTGGGGGTTTACTTACTCCCTCCTCCTCAAGGAAGTCCCCTGACACTGCCTTGGCAGGGTAAGATTCCCTTCCTTGTGACTTCCAGGTAAGGTGGAGCCCAGCCACGTTCGTTCTCTCAGCCCCTGCTGGCACCCCCAGGGCACATTGCTGCTACTGCTCAGAGGTGAGTACCCTGGCTGCCACCTGTCCTGTGCTAATAATCCCTTACAGGAGGCCAGGGTAGGAGGGATATGCCTTGTCACCCTGCAGGGTAGCAGCAGAAGTTCCCTCTCTATTCACCCTTCTAACACCAACTCCGTGTTAGAGGCTAAGAAGAATCTTACTGTCCTAAGGGGGAGGCAGAGGCAGAAGCCCAGGCTCGAGCATGTTCCCTGGTGACATAGTAGTGAACGTAAGTCACAACAGGTGGGAAAAGATGTCTTAGCTCCCCACACAGCCTTTGCTGGTCATATGTTGCAAAGCCTGCCTCAGAGTAGTTGTCTCTGTTCGTTTGTCAGGGATCACTTCATGTATGCCTCCACCAGCCTACTCTGGGTTTTCTGTTCTCTCCCTTCAGTCTACTCATTCTCTCAACAGCACTATACTTTTTGAATAATGTTGTTTATAGTAACCCTTGAAGGTGGATAGTGTCTGTCTACTAACCCTGTTTTCTCATTTTATTATTATTTTGTTTGTTCTGTTTTTATCTTTGTATATAAACTTTAGAATCAGTTGTCAATAACCACAAAATATAAGGTTTAACTGAAAATGGTGAACGTTTCTTTATAAAATCCTTTTAATTTTTTTACTTGGTTATTTATGTGATATAGGGTCTCGCTACTTAATTCAGATTCGTAATGATCCTCCTGTCTCAGCTTCTGCAGTGGTGGGATGACAGGAGTACACCACCATGCCTGGTTTCCCTCATGGCATGAGGTACTGGAGATTAAAACCAGCTCCTTGCACTTGTCAGGCAGGCACTTAGACCACTAAGCTATCTCCCTAGGTCTAGGTGAATGTTTAAAATTTTTAGAAACTCATTATAGTACAAGACACCTTGCCATCACCACCCCCTGCACACTCGCCCATAGTTCTCCATCATTTTTACCACTTTCTGAAGCAGAGCTGGAAGTTCTGTTTTGTAAGTGTGCTTCGTTGTGCTGTTACGGTTGCCATGATGTCCTGAACTGATTCAAAACATTTACGTTTTGTGATCATTTTGACCTTGGGGAACAACCAGAAGTCACATGGTGCCAAATTCAGTGAATAAGCAGGATGAGGACACGCTATAATGTTCTTAGGAGCCTGGCGTTCTGTGGAATGGCACTCAGCAGCAGCATTCGCCATATTTTTTAATTGTACTTTATGAAGACACTCATGAAAGAGGACTTCCAGAATTGTTTCAGAGTGACAAGGATGATGGGATAAGTGTGTTTGAAGAGAGAGAGTGCATTTTGGTAGGGTTTGAAGGCAATGTGTCTTCTGCTACACTTATTTTCAAGAAATTAAACATTCACCATATATATATGTATATATATAATCATACTTCATGGGTATTTTGGACTTTGATTTGGATTGGATTAAAATCTACAGATCAAATT
>PVKN010004403.1:0-33657 GCA_004027915.1 Capromys pilorides
CCTAGGATCAAACTCAGGACCTTGTACTTGCCAGGCAGGCACCACTGAGCTGCATCACTGGCCCTTAAACTAGGTTTCAATTGTTTTATGTAACTTTATATATAACAGAGTCAATTCGTTTTTTAAGAGCCCTATCAATGCAAACTCCCTAAGACTGCAAAAAAATTTTCCAATTAGACAAACACAGGGAATGCCTAAATATTCTTCATGAGGAAATAACAGCATAATACAGTGGCATGGTCCTAGAATAAGTAACCAAGCGAGAATTACTGGACAGATTATGTGGACAGGTGACCAAAAGACAATATTAAGTGAAGCAAATGAGCTGCAATATGAAACAGAAGAACGACTCATCTATATGTACATATTATAGATCCTTCAGTAAGTCAGAAAATATATACTTAACACACCTGATACTACTCTGTGGAGGGAGGCAGGAATGGACTTGACGGTAAAAATCTTAATGTGAGGTTCCCAATTAATAAGACAAATGTATTCATTTATTTATTTAGTCTTTTTGAAACAAGGTTTCACCATGCAGTTCAGGCTGGTCTTGGACTCACTTTGTAGCCCAGGCTGGCCTCAAACTTGCAGGGATTCTCCTGCCTCAGCCTCCCAGTGCTGGGATTACAGGCGTGCACCATGCTCGGCCTGGCAAATATATTCTTATATCATTTAGATGATTTAAATGGCTTTATATGTAGGGGAAATGCCATGCAAAGTATCTCAAGTGCCTTTTTAAAAAGTACGTGTTTCTTGTAGAAATTATCAAAATATTAAAAAATTTTAAATCTAGTATTTTTCTACAAAGACATAATTACAATTAACATTTATCATGATAATGAATGCCATTTTCCCCTTTACAAACATCTTTATACATTCTTCTAAAACATAGTTCCTAATGTCTAAAAACTTACTAAATTCAAAGTTGTTATACTAAAATGTTGCTTCCTGTGTTACTTTTTTTCTTAATAATGTCAATATATTGTTGTTGTTAATATTAGGCCTATAGGGGCTAGGGAGACAGTTTTGCAGTCTAAGCCACTGCCTGGCAAGTGCAAGGACCTGGGTTTGATCCCCAGTACCACATGCCATGTTGGCCACTGAAACTGGGCACAGTAGTGCATGCCTATAATCTCAGCTCTGGGGAGGCTAAGACAGTAGGATCACTATGAGTCTGAGCTACACAGAGAGACCCTGTACCAAATAAATAAATTAATTAATAAAAAAAAGATTTTTGGAAAAAAAAATTAGGCCTATAAGAGTTTTGTGGGGCTGGGGAGATAGCTCAGTGGTTTAAGCACCTGCATGGTAAACATAAGGTGCTGAGTTTGATCCCTGGTACCAAAATAGTTTTGTAGGTATGGGTGTTATATCCACATGGCAAATGTTTAGCAGTCACTGTTCCCAAGGCAGAAGCAAACAATTTACATGCAGTTTTTTTTTTGTTAGCGATAACTATCACAGGAATGCATCACAGTGGGAAGCCAATGTCACACACCCTGGCCAAGAGTCTTTGGGGAGCAGGTGTAGAGTGTACAGTGCCTGCCTACTCACCAGTGGTCACTATCACTGAGAAATGTAAACTAACAACTCAAGTTGACTCACCACTCTGAACTGTTCCAACTTTTGGTTGCCTTTGATAAAGAAAGGGCATTCTTTGTCACCTGTTCGGTGACCATACCGCTTGCAACGCCAACCTAAAAACAAAGAAAAAGAGAAAAATTTCTAATAAAAGCTTCACCCGAGATGTCATTTCAGTAGATTAAAAGTTTTTCTTCAGTAGCCTTAAACTTTAAACGGAAATGCAACCAGTGGAGGGCTTTCCTAGGCATACTTGAGTACTGTAGTTTGAGGAATACTCCATCTCCAAGTATTTGTGAAAAGCACTTCAATGTATTGCAATCCCAGCTACTCAGGAGGCTGAGGCAGGAAAAGCACAAGCTGAAGACCTGCCTGGGCAATTTAAAGGAACTCTGTCTCAAAATTAAATTAAATAAAAAATGGCTGGGGATAGTGCTCAAATAGTAAAATGCTGGTCTAACATGTGCGAAGTCCTGGGTTCAATCCCCAGTGGTACAAAAAAAAAGGCGGGGGAGACTTTTCCCTATTTTTTATTGGAACTCAGATGCAAGAATTATTGAAAAGGAAGTCTGAGGAAGAAGTGTCTGTCTCTGTGGGAAAGCTGAGCGGATGTGAGAAGCCACGGAATACCAGGTGCTAAAATAAGCACTAGATACCTAAGAGCATGTTGTTTCTGCTCAAAATTGTCCCATTAAAGGGAAGATGACTGCTATAATCTCCAGCATGGTTCACAGTAAAGGGACAGCGCAAGAGACTTGAGCCATGCAGACTCTCAGGCTACTTAGGATTAATGATAAATAACTCGGGCTTGAGAACATGTATGAGGGGCCTCATGACGGTGCATGTCGTTGGTTAAGTGCTTATCTGTGTATGAGGCCCTGGGTTTGACTCAACACTGAAAACTAAAGATGCACTGGCTGTATAAGGTCCTGAGTTTTATCCCCAGTACCACAAAAGATAAATAAAGATGCAGTGGTGATTTGTAGACAAGTTAAAGTTCTACAATCACTTTTCCAATTAATGTCTAAGTTCTTGAACTCAAGTGCGTGCATTCATGCGTTTTCTCATCTGGGAGAGGTCTGAGTTTAAGCAGGCTTACATTATGTGGAAGAAAGGAGCAGCAAAGGCTGTTTAGGATCCAAAACCAAAAGTATCCCACCTTGGATACTTTGTGGACACACTACTAGGGGGTCTCCAGGGCCTTAAAAGGAACAAGTCAAGGAGATAAAGCATAAGCTCCATTAACTTAATAAGAATACTTGTGAGAGCTGGAATGTTACTTAATAGGAGGGCATGTGCTCAGCATGTGTCAGGAGCTGGGTTCAATCCCCAGCAGGACAAATGTGAAATCTTTCGTGAAATACAATATTGTATCTCCACATCAAACAGCATGGGGGACTGAACAGGGTTCTTCACATGAGCTGCACCCCTAGCTCCTTTTCCTGCTAAATTCTCAAGTAGACTAGGGTTAAAATTACCATCCTTGTGCCTCAGCCTCCTGAGTGCTGGGATTACAGATCAAATTTTTTTAAAAGAAAAAAAATTATAGATCTGTAGGTGATAGCGTCTATCTGCTTTCATCTCCTTCCATAAAAAATGATGAAGGGCTGGGGAGACAGCTCAGTAGAATAAGTGCTTGCCTTGCAAGTGCAAGGGCCTGAGTTCAATCCCCGGTTCCACACACACACACACACACACAGAGATGAAGATTCCGGCTAGGGAGATAGCTTGGTGGCCTAATGCCTGCCTGGCAAGCACAAGGACCTGGGTTTGATCTCTGGTACTGTAAGCTGTGCCCGCCCCAGAACAAACCCTGGGTGCACTACTGGTCACTGAAACCAGGGGTTGTGGCACATGCCTGTAATCCCAGCATTGGCAAGGCTGAGAAGAAGATCAAGTCCAAGCTGTGTAGTGAAACCTTGTATCAAATAAAAATAAATAAATGATTTTTTTTAAAAAAATGATGAAGATTCATCTAAAAAGTGGTATCTCGTAGTGAGGCATGGTGATGCACATCTATCTCAGCTACTAGGGAGACTGAGGCAAGAGGATTCCAAGTTCGTAGCTAGACCGGGCAGCTTAGTATGATACTGTTCTCAAAAAATAAAAGGAGCTGGGGTGCTGGGCAAGGCGGTGGATGCCTGGGTTAGAGCTCCAATACTATGAAAACTTTGTCCTCCTGCATGAGCCACCCAAACAGCTGTGATTTCAGGTGTGCACCACCACACCCAGCCTAAAGGCCACTATCAGAAAACCATTCTACCAGGAAAAGAGAATGCAGTGACAACGGATGTAGGGAAGAGACACAGGACAACAGGAGGCAGGAAAACTGAAGAAGGGTGGTATGCCCATCCCTTGGGGCTGCCATACTGAACACTACCACTAATGGCTTAAGGATGGCAACCATTCCCAGCTCTGGAGGTCAGATTTCTGAGTATGGAACGGTAGTTCTTCCCTGCTTGCAGGGAGAGAGAACTGTCCTCTCCTTTTGTCTTCCCAGGGCAGAGAGGAAATGAGCAGTCAAGATTGACAGAGGAAAAATGGGAACAGAGATTGACAGGTTCTTGCCCTAGTATGAATTGTTAAATCATCATGGTGGTCATCTAACATGGCTAATGCCCTTAAAGCAAAGGCCCATCTTGCCCAAGATCATTTCCCCGCTTCTTCTCCAATTTGGCCCAGGGTACAATTTCCTTTCACTCTTCCTACCATCTCAGGAAAGACCCCCAATCAGCTCTCTCAGGTATATTTAAACATCCCCTTCAACCTCCACTCCTGACAAAAGGTCATAAAATCCTCAGCCTCCCTTTGTTCCAATCCAGAGAAGTCCTCACGACTCATTTCTCACATTCTCTCTGAGTCCTCAAAGATAATAAAGCCCTTTTCCCTTCTGGCTATTTTCTGCTGCACTGCGCGCCTGAAAAAACCTATCAGACGAGCTGAGCACGGTGGCACACGCCTGTAATTTCAGCACTTGGGAGGCTGAGGCAGGAGGATCTGTGCGAGTTCAAGACCAGCCTGGGCTACAAAAGTGAGCTCAAGGCCAGCCTGAACTGCATAATGAGACTCTGTCTCATAAAGACAAAAAAACTATCAGACTTTCTAGTGACTTTTTTTTTAAAGGCCACTAATTGCACTGTGATAGGCTCAATCTCCTGACTTCACCCAACCCAATTTCCTTGCTTCAGTATATGAATTTGGGAGAGACAGGTGGTAGTAGATGGTAAAGGCGGGTCCCTAAACAACACACCAGACAATGAAACCTATAGAACACCTCAAGTGTCAGAATCAAAGTTCTTAAGATTCAAGATTGAGAATAATTTGATGTTGATTTAAGAACCAACATATGGAAAAAAATAGCAAAACTAAAAAATAATGTAGCATTCATTTTGGGATGGAGACATTATGTAGGACAGAAGGAAAAGTAACCTGTTTATTCTGACTTATCTCTGAATATAACACAATAAATATCAAATTAACTATTGGGACATAATTACTGGGAAAATGAGATGCGATAAGGGTACTTGCATAATGAGGGCAAATGCGAGAGTCATATTTCATTGCACTATCAGGAAATTATGTCTAGTTGGTACAGTTGGGGTTACAGTAGAGATCTAAAATGTCCCTGTAAGTCTCTATGTTCAGAGGTAGGACTTTCCAAAGGTAACTGAATCATGAAGTGCTGTACCCATCAACAGATTCACCCATCAATGAGTCCATCGCTCAATGTGCTGTGAGGAGACAGGGCTGGCTTGGAGGTGGACTACGGGCAGGTGGCCTAGAAGGTGCAGTCCTGTCATGGTTCTTCCCTTACTTACTTTGCTTGTTTCATACAGTGAGCAATTGTTCTCTGCTAGGCCCTACTGCCATGGTGCTTCTGCTGTGGCACTAGCCAACTATGGGCTGAACCCACTGCAGCCACACGGCAAAATAAGCCTTCCCTTTCAAATCTGAGTATAGCGTATTCTGTCTCAGGGACAGAAAAATGACTAACATGGACACTTTATAACCTCAGCTAATTGAGACAGGAGGACTGCAAGTTGATGAGTTCAATCTCTAGTACAAAGAAAGAAGAAACAAGGAAGGGCAAGACAGAGAAGAGGGAAAAAAAGAAAACCAAGTCTAAATCTAAAAAGAAAAACAAAAACAAAAAAACAGTAAAAGCTTTTTTTTTGGTACTGGTAATTGATCCTCTCACTGAGCCATACCACCCCCCCACCCTTTTTTTAAATTTTGAGACAAGATTTCACTAAGTCACCTAAGCAAGACATGAACTGATGCTACTACCTCAGTCTCCCAAGTGGTTGTGCCACCATGCCTACCTAAAAAGCTCCTTTTGTGTTTTTGACACTTTCACAATGAATTCCTAGAACTAGGTTTGGTCCTGTCATGGACAGATTTAGGACACACAGAACCACCATGTGCCTTGCTGACATTTCTCTCATTTTAGACAATTGTATAAAAACAAATCCCTCAGAGCCTGAGACCCACCATAGCAGAGTTTGGTGCTTTCCCACTTTCTTGGTAGCAGGAGCTGAGACAGCCTGGTTTTGCCAGAGGCTGTGTTGCAGGACAGTCTGTGACATTATCAGACTCTGTTCACTCCAACTCCTCCTCACACCTGCCCAGAAGGCAGCTACACAGGATCCTACAAGTGTGCAGATCAACCTTATATTGACCTATGGAAAAGGCTTTGTTCTGGAGGAGAGTTCCTGTGCTCCTGAGTAGACTGGTGACATGAGGAAAGCACCGCTCACACTTCTGACAGAGGGGACCAAGATGCCAGGCTGCCCTCCTGCACACCTCACTGTATTCCCATGAGTATGTTCTGTGGAGTACCCTGGGAAGCCTAGTTCCCAGGAAGAACCCAGAATGAGCACAAGCCAAGAATCAAAACTGTACAGCACCTCTTCCTCTAGTCATGGACACCAGGCCTTGGCTATGACATAGACACAGAGGTCACAGAAAAGAGTAAATGTGTCTGTACGGTGTGAATGTGACTAAGGCGTGACAGGCGCTCATGGAGCCCCACCTCACTTACACTGCATCACTTTGACCTCCTTTCCCAGTGGCATCCAGAGTCCTTTTGTGGGCGCATGAGCCAGGAACTCCCGGGCGTGCTCATTGCCCGGCATGTCTGGAATGCAGTCTTCAGGCTTGCTCTCATCTTCCTGCACAGAGGGAGGAGCACGTCAGCAACCTGTGCTAAAGCTTGGCCTTGCTCCTTCCTGCCTGGAACCCACAGCACCTGGCCTGCTCCTACTCATCCTCAATAGCCCCATGAACCATAGAGAAAAGCGAATTATACCTGACAGAAGAGATGAGGAGGCAGGCAGGAAAGGGCTACACCAGAAGTAGAGGAATACTACTGGTGAAGCCTGTCTGTCCTCCATGTGATGTAGGAAGGGCCTGTGAGCTCATATACATAAGATTCCTAGAGCACTTTGGGAGGCCGAGGCAGGAAGATCACAAGTTTGAGGCTAGCCAAGGTAACTTAGATCTTGTCTCAAAAATAAAAAGTAAAGAGCTAGGGATATAGTTCAGTGTTAAGGCCCTGGGCTCAATCTCCATTACCATTAGAAGAAAAAAAAAAAAGAATCAAAGATCAGAAAAAGGTTAACAACCTGCAAATCTGTGGAGTGAGCCCAGGTATAGGAACTAACACACCCAGGTTTCTAGAACAATGGAGGGTGCAAGTTATGTCACAACTGCTCACTATGCCTAAAGGCCATGCTCATGTAGTGACCAGTCAGTAACTGTACTTACAACTGAGGTGGTTTTCTCCTCCTTTCTGATTTTTTAAAAAAGTCCCTGTAAGTATTAAATTTATACTAGAGGAGCTAGGTATGATGGTACACACCTCTAATCCCCCAAACTCAGAAGGCTGAGGCAGAAGGATGTTTGTGAGATTCAGACCAGCTGTGGCTACACAGGTAATTTTTTTGTCTTTCTGAGATAAGGTCTCACTATACGGCTCAGGTTGACCTCGAGCTCACTTTGTAGCACAGGATGCTCTTGAACTTGCAACGATCCTCCAGAGGGCTGGGATTACAGGCGTGCACCACCGCACCTGGCCTTATGTAGTTAATTTAAGGCCAGTCTGAATCATATAGCAAGACCCTGTCTCAAAACAAAGAATAAATAATTTATACTAAAATTAATGATTTTCAGAAGTCTTTTTTAAAGTTGAAAGGTACCTATAAGATGAGACAGAGTTTTTGGCTTTTGTCTGTAACTGTTGATCCTCTCATGCAGCAGTCCCCGACAGGGTACATGGCAAGGGTCACTGCTGAGAGGCTGCACTAGGCCTCCTCAGGGGGCACTGTCTGAGCTAAGGACCCTGGAGACCCCAACATGGTAGACTGAGATGCTAGGGGAGCAGATAAGGAAAGTGGGTGTGGCACTGGGGACTACAGGCTGACCCGATGGGCACCAAGGCCTGGAACAGCACAGCCCTGCGTGGTGCCTGTCTGGTGGCTGCGGGGTAGAAGCAGGGGGCTCAGGACGGCAGGTTCACAGCCTGTGCACCCATCTCTCAGGGCAAGTTACTGCGTCTGCAGCACATGGAGCAGAACAGCCAAGAGTGCAGGCATCGCACTGACCTTGATCAGCCCAGGAGGAGGCTTCTCATAACTGGAAAGCAAACACAAAACCAAAACTCCATCAGCCATGTTGGCAGGAACACAGCACACTTCAAAGCATGAAAGATAACTTCCAGGTCAGAATGAAAAGGCTATTCTCAGTAAAACTTAAGACTGCATTATTATCTGTTAACAAAACAGGCTAAACATGCAGCCCCTATGTAAACCAACTGATACTATTCTATCACAGCCTACAGAGATCCAGAATTTAAATTCACTGCAAGAGTCAAGTATTGTCCCAAAACAGTGATTTTAATTTGGAAGACAGGAAAGCAACAATGCAGAAGGTGGTTCCAGGACCATGGTGATTCTACCTGGTGCTCTACCTAGCCTCCTGCCATGACTCCACAGAAGGCAGGTGCCATGGAAAGGGCACCCTGTGTTCTACTGCAGCTGGGGGAGCCAGGGCAGAGGCCCAAAGGTGGAGTCTCTCAGGCAAGGCCTGCTCCTGCTCAGCCCTCCCTCTATGCTTTCTGCTACATCTGGGTTCAGAATGTCCCAAGGCTCATGTGTTCAGGGTGGGTCTCTGAGAGTCAGCTGGATCACAGGGCATCACACTCAGCAGTGGATGTGTCCACAGGGAATTCCAGTTGACTGTGCTGGAGGAGGTGGGGCCTGGCTGAAGGTGAGGAGCCTGGGTGACCTAGGGGTGCTCCTGTCCCCCGCTCTTCCCTCTCTGTCTTCTGGTCAGGTGATGTGAGCAGCTCTTCCTCTGACCCTCTTTGCTGTGCCATTTCATTAGGTCGTAAGTCTCAGAACACAAGAGTAACTGAAACACTCTCTCTGGCAGATGTATGTGCCCTGAAGATCCTGTCCACAGGCTATAGTCAGTTTGCTAAGACACCAAGGGAATCCTGGGGTCCTGGCATCTGGAAGTTGCAAACCAGGCCTGCCCTTTGGCACACTTTCACTTTCTGCCATTCTGCTGAGACAGAAGAGGCTGCTAAATTTAGTTTGTCAAAAATATTTGTTCTAATGCTTTCTTTAATTGGGTAGCAAACACCACTGTAGGCCAATGATCACTTTCCGAATTAGGTTGTTTTTTTTTTTTTTTTTGAGTGTGGGGGGGCGCTGGCTCAGGCTGCCTTATGGGTGGGTGTGGGGGTCGAACCACCGTTCCCTGTGCCTCACTGGGATTGCCGGCGCTGACACTTAAACCACTGAGCTAACCTGGAAGCCCCACTTTCTGAACTATGAGGGGTAAAGCACTTCATGCCAGGGCAGAGGCCAAGGTAAGGCTGCTGTGGTGATGAGCTACTGCCATTCACTGTGTGCCAGCCTCCACAGCAAGTCTTACCTGTACACAATCGTTAGTGTAGCTAGAATCCAAGAATAATTATTCTACTGTATGTTCATCACTGGTGAGGACAACAGGACTATTTTACAGAGCTTGAGCATTATCAGCTTCTGCTATAAGTACCATTCTAAATCCAGCTTTTTGTAAATTTTTGCAACCACAATCACTGCTCATTTATTTACATTAAGAAAGAGACTGGCTGTGGTGGTGCATACCTGTAATGTCAGTGCTCAGGAGGCTGAGATAGGAGGACTGCCCCAAGTTCAAGGCCTGCCTGGGCTGCACGGTGAGTTTAAGGTTAGCCTGGACTATGCAATGCAGAAAGACCTTGATCAAAAATCAAAGAAGAGAGGCAAAAAAGGCACAGTGAGGAGGGATAAGAAAGGAAAGGGAGGGGGGAGGAGAAGGAAAGGGAACAGGAAGGGGAAAAAGAGACACCTCTAGAGAGCAAGGAACAAGGATGTCGCTCAATGATAGAGCACTTAGGCCCTGGGTTCAACTGCTAGAATCTCTGCAAGTGTGTATGTGCATGGCTCTTAAGTTTTAACAACATCCACTCAAAGGAAAACTGCGGTGGGGAGAAGAAACCGAAGCTGGCTGGCCATCTCTAAACTTGGGGCTGAGCAGATATTAAAACCACACCTGCTCGTTGACGTCGCAACAACCATGTGGTGGGTACACAATTCTGAGGAAAGGAAAAACATTCAGCCAACAATACTAGAGGCACACACCAATAGATGCCAAACTGATAGAAACGAAATCTATAGTTTTTAGTCAGAGGCTTTAGAAACAATTCATTTTCTTCGTGGGGCTCTTGAACACAGGACCCCAAAACAACTGCAAGAGACCTTAACATCCCTGGTCGGCACACTGATTATCCGGAGCAAGCATTGTTGATAAACTGCAAATACAGGAACAGGTCTGAACAGCTGCGCTTTGTTTAAGAAATGGACCTCTACCCAGAACGTACTCCGGAATGACGGCGCGAGTCCTCTGGCCTCAGAGGTCCAGAGGCTCGGCGGCGGGGACGACCCGCGGCGTTCGGCCTGAAAAACAGGCCCCGACCTCGCCGCCCCGCCAGTGACGTAGACTTCGGAGAGGGGGGGCGCCGTTTGCTGGGCCTCACGCGACGCCCCGCGCACGATCTCCACGACTGGGGTCTCTGTGGCTGTCGCCCCGCAGCGAGCCCACCCAGCCCTCCCCACCACCGCGCGGCCACAAGTCCGGTGGCTCCAGTTCCGTACGAGCGGCCACGCTTACAAGTGCTCCAAGTGCCGCAGCTCCCGCAGCTGCTCCGCGTCCCGCCTCCTTCGCTTCTGCTCCCGACGCCGCCGCAGCTCGTGTTCGGATTCCCGCGGCCGCCGCGCGCCACCCGCCCCTAAACCGCCCGGCTCCGACCGGGACGACATGGCCGACCCACGCCCGGCCGGGGCCCAGACGGCGCCGCCTCCGCGCCGCGCGTTCCCGCCCGCTCGCCCGGCCGCGGTCGCTCTCTGGCGGAAGACGGAGGGGGTAAGAGGACTCCGACCGCGAGTGAAGCAGGGGTGGGGCGGGACGGAAAGAGAGAGGCGGGGCCTGAGGAAACTTCCTGGGGCGGAGCAGGGCGGGGCCGGGCGGGGCCTGCGGGCAACCTGGGCGGGATCTGAGCGCTGCCCGAGGGGCTTCCTGAGGCCCTAAGCAGGGGGAGGGGGTTGGGGCGCGAGCCTGGGGTTGGGGCGCGAGCCTGGGCGGGTACTGGGCGGCTTCCTGGGCTGCCTGTCTCTTTGGCCCCGTCTGCCTTGGGTAGTTCCTGTAGTGCCATCCCTTAGTGACAAGAGCTGCTGACACAGATTGGTAGGCGCTGTCCGTTTTATTTTATTTTTTATTTTTGTATTTATTACAGGGTCTACAGGATCTCACTATAAAGATCAGATTCTTAGTGATCCACCTGTTTACAGCCTCCCAATCGCTGGCCAGGAGCGAGGCCAGCACTGCAAGCCTGGTCCCTTCGTCTATCTGAGCAGATGCTTTAAGTGGTTGAGCTATCTGGCTGCCCCGGGCTGTCCATTTGAGAAGGCAAGGCTCTCCGTGTAAATGCTTTAGTTTTTCTAAAAATGTGAGTCAAAGTTTAAACATAGTATATGCAGTCTTCACCGAGGTTTTGGTGCCAGGAGCGGGTTAAACCCTTAATAAGAACTGATGTCATCGTTTTGCCCCCCCAGGGTTGGACTGGAACCCAGGTCCTCGCCATCTGGTAGGCAAGAGCTGTATGACTGAGCTATTACTATAATCGCAGGATTACTTACATTTAAAAAGCGTTTAACTATAGGGCTGGGGATGTAACTCAGTGGTAGGCAGCCTCCCTAAACTGCGCCAGGCCCTCGGCTCAATCTCTAGGATCAAAATAATTAAAAAGTAAAAAATAAAATATCTGCGGATGGTATCTTGGTTTTATATGTGGGAAGGTTCAGAGAAGAAAGTGACATGCCCAGTGACACAAAACTATTAAAGTGGGATACAGAAGTGTCAGGATGTGTGCAGAAAATGAAATGAAACTTTAATGAAATAATCCAAAAAGGAAGTGACAATAACAGCACAGAGACCCACCTGCCTTAAATGTAGTATTCTCTGTGGTTAATACCAAAATATATAAGGAGCTTTCTTAAATTTAGGGTGGAAACTCCGAAGTGGATGCACAAATGCCATGAAGAGATGTGACAAAAGCTCCATTTGGAAACATGATACAAAGTTGGTGGTCGGAACTTAGAAACCAGGCTGAGGGTACTGGTACACACCTGTAATCCTAGTGCCCAGGAGGCTGAGACAGGAGGATGTTTGTGAGTTCAAGGCCATCCTAGGCTACATAGTGAGTCCAGAACAGCCTGAACTACACAAGGAAACACTGTCTAAAAACAACCCCCCAAAACAAAGACTTGGAAACCAGGCTTTTTTTCTAAGAGGGAACTGGCGAGTGAATCAACCTTTGCAGCAAATTTCCTGACCAGTAAATGACCTGTAAAGATCTTCCCAGACATGGCTTGGCACCCTTGTCAAAACAACTTAGCCACATACAGGAGGGCTTAGTGTCACACTATTTTGAAAATTATAGCTTTATAATAAATTTTAAATCAGAAAATGTAATACTCCCACATTTGTTTTTTGTCAAGATATGTTTGGCTATTTAGGGTCTCTTCAATTCCTGTATATATTTTAGGATAAGTTTTACTGTTAAGTTTCCTTGGTATTTAGATATCAATTGCATTGATTGTATAGATCATTTTTGGTAGAATTAATATCCTACCAATATTAAGTTTTTCAATCTATGAGCATGAGTTGTATTTGCTTTTTGCTTTTAGTTTCTTTCCACATATTTTACATGTTTCATTATACAAACCCACCCCCTTGGTTACAACTACTATATTCCTTACTATTTCTTTCTTTCTTTTTTTTTTTTTTAATGCATTTGGTACAGGGTTTACAGGGAGTGCAGGGTTTCACTACGTAGATCGGACTCATAGTGATCCTCCTGTCTTCAGCATTCCAAGTGCTGGGATTACAGGTGTGTGCCACCACACTGTCTCAATCACTGTCTCGGCACAACCCGGGGGGCTGAGCTGGTATGGCATGCTGGGGATCAAACCGGGCTGCTGTGCTTTGCTGAAGTAGCCACTTTAGTCCACTGAGTTATCTGGCTGGCCCTACTATTTATTTTTGACATTATTATTAATGGAATTACTTTGACAATTTCTTTTTCACATTCTTCATTGTTGGAGTATACAAATACAGCTGATTTATGTGGGTTGGTTTGTATGCTAAGATTTTTGCTGAATTCATTGATTAGTTCTAACAGAGTGGCCCCAGGTTTTATTGAGCTTGGGGTAGTGTCTTCGTTATTTTTCTCCTAGTTAAGACAAAATACCCAATGCCCAACATTAAAAGAGGAAATGTTGATTTGGCTAACAATTTGTACAGGTTTCAGTTCATAATCAACTGGCTCCAAGGAAGGGTGGCACATGGAAGAGGAGCAACCATTCAAGGTAAAGGAAGACAGAAAAGGCAACAAGAGAGAAGGGACAAGACTCTTCCTGTCCCTTATATTGTATACACTCCCGCCCTTAATCCCAGCATTGGGCCATGCATCAATTGCAAATTCTATTTTTTTAAAATTTTATTTGTTTACTTATTTTTTTTTTTTTTCAGAACCAGGGATTGAACTCAGGACCTTGTACTTGCCAGGCAGACACTTGTGCCCCTGAGCTATCTCCCTGATCCCAATTACAGACACTAGATTCAGCCACCTCTGAAAGGCCTACCCTCTGTGACTGCATGAGGCTTTGGGGGGACATCTAGACACAAGCTGTAACAAGTAGGACCCAGCTGACCTTCCTGCATAAGGCCCAGGGCTTTGTGTGGTTTGAGCTTCTTCTCTGGTGCCAAGTGAAGAAGTCCATACTTTTTAATCAGCTCTCCCACCTGTGGGGCAGAGAGGACCCTGCAGGTAGAGCCTGAAAGTTGTAAATGGTTGAGCAGCAAAACAGGATGCAGCTGGGCACTGTGGCATGCAGCTGCATTCTCCACTACCCATGATGCCAAGGCAGGAAGATTGCTTGAGCCCAGGGTTTTGGGACCGGCATGGGTGACAGAGACCCTGTTTCAATCTAATAATAGCAATAATAACAATAACAATAATAATATCAAGAATGATTATAACAGAATCAGGACCACCTCAAATCCAGTCCAGTTTTCTGATAGTGATGGAGTCAATGCAGTAATATCTCACGTACTAACCAATGAGACATACAGGAATTCTCTCCCTAGTAGTCATAATTCTGAAATGTTATCTTTACCCATCACCCCTTATGCCTGTGGTTCAGAGCTGGTGCAGTACGACCTGTTTCCAGAGCGCTAGGAGTACACTAGGGGCACACCCTTGGGCTCAGGTGCTTCTTCCAGGTAAGGGTCTGGAAACACTTGGTACTCCATCTCAGCATAGTCCCTGTGTGTAATCCCCTCAATCTCTTCTGTTCTTCATCTCCTTTTAAGGTACAGGTCATTCTTTTTTGTTCTGGGGCTCCAATTCAGGGCTTTACCTATGTGAAACACATACTGTATCATTGAGCTATGCCCCCAGTTTTAGATTTATTTTTCTTTTATTGTGTGTGTGTGTGTTTGTGTGTGACAGGACCTCATTTTGTTATTCATGTTGGTGTTGAACTCACTATGTAGCTCACCTTGGCCTGGAATTAGCAACAATTCTTCTGCCTCAGTCTCCTAAGTCCTGGGGTTACAAGTGTACACCACTGTGCCTGGCTCCAGACTTTTTTATTTTTTATTTTTGCAGTACCGGGGATTGAACTCAGGACCCTGTGCTTGCAAGGCAAGCGCTTATTCTACTGAGCTGTCTCCCTGGCCCTCCAGATTTATTTTTGAAGACAACCAAGTGGCTTTAGTGTTGGCCCAATCATGGCCGGACAGTTTAGCTGTTCCTTGACAGATACAAGGACTTTCAGAATGAACAGAGCAACTGAAAGCAAGACTACAGGTTTTTGGGTTTTTTTTCCTGCATTGACTTCCTTTCAGATTCTTTCTTTCATTTATTTATTTATTTATTTATTTGTATTTTGTACAGGGTCTACAGGATCTCACTATACAGATCGACTTGTAGTGACCCTCCTGTTTTTTAGCTTTCCAAACAGTGGGATTGCAGGTGTGTGCCACCACACCCAGTCTCAGTCGCCTGTCTCAGCACACTCCGGAGGCAGGTCGGCGTGGCACACTGGGGATTGAATCTGGTTGTTGCACTCTGCCTAAGCGGGTGCTTTAGTCAGCTGAGCTATCTGGACGCCCTTTTTTGCTCTTAAGGTGTATTTTCACAGAGATTACTGCATCAGTGATCTTTTTCCCACTAGGGAGGCAAGGAAAGGAAAAGAGTGGGTAAAAGGGAAAGAGGACATCCTTCTGTATATTAAAGAATCATGGCCAGGTTAGAATCGGTTTGGTTGTTTTCTTGGTTTTTGTTTGTTTGTTTTGCTGTTAAATTGTTTGAGACCCTTCTATGTCCTAGAAATTAATCTCTTGTCAATGAAATATTTTGAAAATATGGCCTCCCATTCTGGAAGCTGGCTCTTAGTGGATTGCTTCTGTACTCTTAATTTCCTTCTTTTCAGTTTGATGTAACCCATATGTGGATTTCTGCTTTGTTTCCAGTGCTTTGGGGTCCTATCTTAACCAAACAATTCTTGCCCAGACCAGTGGTCCTAGAAGTTCCTATGTTTTCTTCCATTAGTTTCACATCTTACACTTATGCTTTTGATTCAATTTTTAGTTAATTTTACATATGACAAAAGATAGGGGTCTAGTTTCTTTCTTGATATGCATATCCAGGGCTGGGGAGACAGCTCAGAGACATAAGTGCCTGCCTCACAAGTGTAAGGTCCCAAGTTTGATCCCTAGTACCCTAGTACCCCAGTACCGAAAGAAAGAAAGAAAGAAAGAAAGAAAGAAAGAAATTGATAAGCACATCCAGTTTTTCAAACATCATTTACTGAAGAGCCTGTCCTTTAACTGTCCTTTATTCAAAATACGTTCTTGCCTCCTTTGGCAAAAATAAGGTAGCTATAAATATGTGCCTTCTTTCTTTCCCTTTTCCTCTCCCTTTCTTTTTTTTTCTCTCCCACTTTTCTTTTTCTCTTTCTTCCCTTCCATCCCCCTGCCAGAACAAACTCAGAGCCCCCCACATGCCAGCAAGCACTCTACCACTGAGGTATACCCTGACCCTCTCTTTCTTTTGTAGTTTTTGAGATGAGTCTCTATGTTGGTCAGTCTAACCACAAAATGCAATGAAAATCCAATGCAGGCGAGGAAGACAAGCTCAGCAGCTTAAGTGCCTGCCAGGCAAGTACAAGGTTAGATGCCAGGTAAAAATAAATAAATAACCCTAGTCTCAAGGAATCCTCTGGCTTCAGCTTCTGTAGTCGCTGCATGGGAATCAGGTCTAGCCACAGAAGTTTCTGCTACTTTTTGGTTTTTCTAAAAGCAGAATCAGATGTGACTGTCTTCAGGGTACACAAAACAATGGGGAGCTGTGTTGTTTTTCTTTGTCGCTTTAGCTTAACCTTTCTCTTTTCTTTTCTTTCTTTTTCTTTTTTTTTTTTTTTTTTTTTTTTTTTTTTTTTTTTTTTTTTTTTTTTTTTTTGTATTGTGGTCCTCTCAGCCTGCCCTAGGGGTGAGGCTCTTGCAGCATGTGATGCCCAGGATCGAGCTGCAGTCCCTGCGGTCGCCTAAACTTTCCTAAGCAGGCGCTTTAGACTGCTGAAACATCTTGCCAGCCCACATTAACTTTTCTTATCTGTTTCTTTCCTCTGTTCTCTGGGCTGTAATTTAGGACGTCTCAGATTTCTTACCATCAGAATAACCTCTAATAGAAACAATGAGCGTTTGTATTGTCTGTAGTTTCTTTTTTTATTTTAGGGAAGCGTCTACAGGGTGTTCAGGGTCTCACTACTAGATCGGACTTGTAGTTATCCGCCTGTTTACAGTCTCCCAAGAGCTGGGATTACAGGCGCGCACCACCACACCCAGTCTCAATTGCCCTCTCAGGGTGCCCCAGGGACCGGGCCAGCAAAGCAGGCCTGGGGATCAACCCGAGCCCTGTGCCTGCTTGCAGGCGCTTTAATTCGCTGAGCTCTTTGGCTGGCCCTTATCTGTAGTTTCTCGTTAAATCCCTAGAATCTAAAATAATCAGATCTAGATTGTAGTCGTGTTTTTATTTTCATTTTAGAGGACACTGACACTTTATTAACTGACAGACGGCTTCCAAAGAACAAATCATATATTTCATTTCTCCTTTAATACACGGTTGAATTCAGTTTGTTCATGCTTTATTAGTATTTTTGCTTTTGTGTTTATAAATTTGAATGCTGCCCCGTTTTTTTTGTACCTCCGTCGCTCTTTTCGCTACCTTTGCTACATTTTGCTATCTAGTTTATGTTTGTTCGCAAAAATAAAAAGGACTTTGGGGATTTACTTTTATTATTACAAAGTTTTAATAAACGTTACTGCCAATTTCGAAGCGACAGTGCGTTTGGCTTCGCTGATACCCTGTGGCACTGGGTCTCATCCCCAGGTCCTGCGCACACCGTCCGGGGCGCTTAAGGTCCGGGCGCCACTTAGCTCACATCGGTGCGCTTGCGCCTCTCCGGGGACAGCGGTCCGGTGCCGTCCCTCTCGGCATTTTCCTTAGCTATTGAGAAACACCCTGGAGGCTCCTGCAGTGCAGAACCACTCCTGTAACTAAGTTAAAAAGAAAAACAGCTCCAAGTTTCGGCCCCGCAACCACGCTGGAACTTCTTGCCCCTCCAAACCCAAGATTCCCTTAGGTGGCCTAGGGAAGGGCGGGGCGGGGCCTCGGACGGCGCCTTGAGGTGCCGCCTCTCCCGGCGCCCCTCCCCCTCTTCCCCCCGCCCCACCCCTCTCCTTTCCTCTCTCGGCCCCACCTCCCTTTCCCCCTCCCGGCTGGGGCGCGCGGTGTCCACGTCCCCACCGCGGTCCTCGTGTTCCAGGTCCATGGCGCCCCCGGTCCTGCGCCTCCCGCCGCCTCCCCTGGTCCTGCTGCTGCTCTGGGTGACCGGTCAGGCGGCGCCCGTGGCTGGGCTGGGCCTGGACCCCGAGTCCGAGCTGCAGATCGAGCGGCGCTCCGTGCCTGCCGAGTGCCCGCGCGTCGTGCGCTCAGGCGACTTCGTGCGCTACCACTACGTGGGCACCCTGCGCGACGGCCGCCGCTTCGACGCCAGGTACGGGGGCGCCCAGTGTCTTCCCACACCCGCATTCCGGACAGCCCCTCCCTTCAGGCTTATTCTGGGAGATCGGGGGGCCTCAAGCGCCGGGCGGATCCCCCCAGCATCCACGCCACGGGCAAATTACACCCCACGTTAACGGGCCACACTGGAGGTTCGAGAGTCGCTGCTGGTGTCCGCTGGTCCCCGAGTGCGACCCCGCCCCTGCCAAAATGCCGCGGACACTGGCCTAACTGAGAACAGGGAGCACGTGCCCCCGTAAGACTACGCCCCGCGGTTCTCCCTTCGATCCGATGGGGTCCCAGTGCTTTCCCTGGTCCCCGAAGTCGCAGCGCGGCCCAGCTCTCCCCAGGCTGCCCTTCTGGCTTAGGCAGTGCTCTTTGGGCGCGAGCAAACAGTACCGGGCCCTGTCTTCCCGCAAATTCCAGAGAGCCAGTGAATAAACAAAAGCTGTGCAGCACGCAGCATGCTGTGCACAGGGCAAGCGCTCGGAAACACTCTTGCTACTTAATTACTGGCCCTGATCTGGGGATGGAACCTAGTGCCTTACACACTTGTAGGTGCTCTGAGCGGCACCCACCCTATTTGTGCTTACTAATGGTTCACTTGCACCTTTTAAAGACACAGCTCTGAGGTGTAACTCCTATACAGTTCACCCATGTAGTGTTAAATTCAGTAGTTTCCATATATTTACTCATACATCGCAACTTTCTAATTCCAGAACACTTCTATCTATCCGTGAAAGAAAGACTGCATTCACAGTGGGCCCTTCCCACCTCCACACCCTCCTTCCTTGGGAACCTCTGATCTACTCTGTGCCTCCACAGATTTGCCGTCCTGCACATTCTATATGCATTGAATCATGGAACTCGTGGCGCTTTGTGTCTGGCTGTATTTCAGTCAGCATAATGTTTGCAAGCTTCGTGGTGTTGTGGCGGTACTTCTGTTTCCTGGTTGTATATAGAACATCTCATTGTATGGTTGCACCCTGTTTCCTCGTCCATCCCATTCACCCACCATTGGGTTCACTGATGCTTTTTGGCTGCTGAGAAGAGTGACTGGGCGGGCACTTTTGGGTGTGTGGGGATTTACACTTAGGAGTGCAGTAGAGGTTCATATGGAATGTGTGCTTAGGTTTTTCAGGCACTGCTAAGCCATTTTCCACCCGTCGCACTGTTTTTCATCCTTCCAGAAGTGTTCTCTATTTTCTGTGATCTTGCACACAGTCTTTGTCCTTTTAATCAGGCCAACCTGGTGGGCAGGAGGCATTATCTCACTTTGGTTTTGATACACGCTTTCCTAATGTTGAATTATGTCCACATATCCATCCCCTTTCCCTGTTCATTGGCTATGTGTATATACCATGTATTCCATTTGATAGAGCACAGAGAATCCCCTCAACTCAATTTCCCCCCTCCCTCCCTTTTCCTTTCTCTCCTTGAGATAGGGGTCTTGTTACATTGCCCAGGCTGACCTCCAGCTCACTGTCTTCCTCCCTCAGCCCTCTTGAAGTTGTCTGTGGAGAATTTCTGGTTGATGGTAATGAGTAATTTCCACTGAAACGTGTTGTTCTGCCCATTGGGAAGCGCTGTGAGATAGTAGAAAGGCCTGACAGAACTGTGAGCCTACAATGTGTCGCCACTCTGCCCACAGATACTGGTGGGATGGGGACAGTAACAAGAGTGGCACATGCAGACTGTGTGGTTCCTACATAGTCTTAAAAGGATTCACTGAGGGCCCAAATAGCTCAGCGGATTAAAGCGCCTGCGAGTGGGCACAGGGGCTGGGGTTCCCCAGACCTGCCATGCCAGCCCCCCGCCCCTCGCCCTGAGAGGGCAATTGAGATGGGGTGTGGTGGTGCACACCTGTAATCCCAGCTCTTGGGAGGCTGTAAACAGGCGGATCACTATGAGTCCGATCTAGTAGTGAGACCCTGAACACCCTGTAGACCCTTCTCTAAAATACAAAAAAAAAAAAAAAACCAATTCATTGAATCTCAAGACAGTGAGGAAAGTGTCTTGTTGCAGATAAAAAAAAAAAAATGAGGCTTATGATTGTCAGATGACTTGCCCAGAACTTCTCAGTACAGCGTGATCACGGGAACATATTAGCCCCAATGGGTTATGGCTATAAACTGTGGTCTGTAGTTTATTGATAAATATGGTAGAAGAAAAGCATGAGCCCCTGAGAACACTCACAAGTGTTGTGTGTGGAGCAGGGCAGGGTTGTCAAAGGAGTTCTGGGATGCAGAGATAAGATCTGAGGATAAGTTACAGCTTTTCAGGAAGGAGGGGCTGTGGGGCAGAGGGGAGTCTGGAAAACTGAGCTGTCAGTGTGGGCTGAGCTTGGAGGAGACCCATGAGGTCAGGGGTGAAGGGACAGGTAGAGGAGAGGAACGGTGAGCTAGCTTTTGTGTAATGGTTTCATCAACAAGTTTTAATAAATAGATGAGAACTATGTATTTATGTATTTATGAGCACAGTGTGATTGTGATGGGCCAGCTTTGGAGACATGGTGTTTCCTGGTGGAGGCTTTGTCTAAGGGATCAGTGGAGAACCAGCGAAAACACTGAATCCTGGGACAGAGAGACTAAGGGGTTCAGAGGCCCCTGCGCCTGCAGGGTAGGGTGGAGTAGAGTCTTTGAGGGCACAAAGGGCTCTCTGTGGGCCCTCTTTTCCTTTAGGAATTTGTGTCCTGTTAGGACTCGACATTGAACCCCTGAGCAGAGTGCAAGGAAGTTGGAATGAAGGATGTCTCAGTTACTTTTTACTCGTTGCTGGGACAAAATACCGGACACCCAAAATTAAGGAAGGAAAGGTTTATTTAGTGCACAGTTTGTGGAGGTTTCAGTCTATACTCAGCTGGCTCCCAGGCAGAATGGCACATGGCAGAGGGCAGCAATTCGTGGCAGCAGAAAATAGTGAAGAGCGAAGCTGCTTCTAACCAGCCTCTCTCCTCTCCTTATATTATCAACAAGATACCCCGGGGGCTGGGGGTGTAGAACTCACATAATACCTGTGCCCTCCTCGTGCAGGTTTACAAACTAAGGATCCTGGCTCTCTGCTGAGTCACTTAATCAAGCTTCTAAACTTCTCAAGTTGATACGACATATCAACCAGTATAGAGGAGTTTGGGGTTTGGCTACAGATCTGGGGGCTTTGCTCAGAGGAACCCAGGGGTTGTGATTCTAACAAGGCCACCCATGGGCCACAAAGGTCTTCTTTTCCCCGGAGCTTTTTTCTCAAGGCTTTGCCTGGCCCTGGGCAGAGGTTGCCTTCTTGGCTACTCAGTGCCACTCACAAACCTCTCCCCTTGGCTGGTGCTGACCAGGGATCATTTATCTGATTTTGGGCTCTATGTGCTTGTTAAGGGTTGTGCAGGGCTACTGTCCAGGTGACCTGGTGGCAGCCGAAGTCCTCTCGTCCCTCCTGGCTCTGCTGCTTAGGAATCAGCAGTATTTTTAGCATTATCAGTGAAGAGAGACCATTGCCTTCTGGGGATGAAGTGAAACCTGTTCTGCTGTGTCTATGCAGATGGAGTTACTGTCCTGAGCCCAAGGCTGGTGGGTTAGTGTTCTGTGAAGTCCAGGCATCAGGAAATAGCTTGAATGCCCACCTTTTGCCTCTGCCTTGACAGTGTATGAAGTTGAGGATGCTCAAGCCCTTGCCCAAATCACAGCCATCTTTAGCTTTTGACTCAGTGGCTCTGGATGAGCCGTGAGAGGTCGCATTTGTGCAAAGTTCCCAGTTTGTGTTGGTGGTCTGAGGACTACCTGTCTCAAAGAATATTAGATTCGCAGGGTGTGCTGGTATATCTGCGTAACCCCATCTACTCAGGAGACTGAGGCAAGAGAATTGCAAGTTTGAGGCCAGTCTGAGCAGTATAGCAAGACTCTGCTTCAAAAAGAAAAAGAAAAAAAAAAAAAGTCATTGACTCATTAGGAGGGGCCAACTTCATTTATTTATTTATTTATCTTTTTTGAGACAGGGTCTCGCTATGCAGCTCAGGCTGGCCTTGAGCTCACTTTGTAGCCCAGGCTGGTCTTGAACTTGGAATGATCCTCCTTCCTCAGTCTCCAGAGTGCAGGGATTATAGACGTGTACTGCCACAAATGGCATTTATATTCATTAATTCTCTCCACAAATATGTAGTGTGTGGCCACTCTTCTGAGTGCCGGTGCTGTAGCAGTGAATAACACAGACGAAGACCCCTGCCGCGCAGCTCCCACTCTCAAGGGAGGACAGATGCTCTGAACGCCAAGCCGAGCTGTGAGACAGAAGATGGAGAGCACTAGGGAGTTTGGGTGGGGGCAGAAAGCAAGTGAATTGTCCCTCAGCTCTGGGATGGGTTGGCAGGGATAGGCAGTCACCTCTGCCAGTTGTGGAGAGAGGAGGAACTTCTTGCTGAGGGAGGTCCTAGGAAAGGAAAGTTTGGGAGGAGTTGATGGGGGGAGGATGGTCATCAACTCCTAGTACCAAAGTGGATAAATATAATTATATATACAGACTTTTAAAGACTGGTTAGAAGCAGTGGCACACACTTGTAATCCCAGCACTCAGGGAGCTGAGGCAGGAGGGTTGCTGTGAGTTTAAGGCCAGCCTTAACTACACAGCAAGACCTTATCTCAAAACGGACAAGCAAACAACTCCCCGCAGACCAAGCTTGGATAATTCTGTAAAACTTAAAATGGTAGTTGCCCAGCTGCTGATTGTGGGGCAAGGCTGGATGGAGTCCCTTTCCACATTTGCCGTGCGGCACCCACTCTGTGATGTCAGCCACATCCTTGCTGCACCCCTAGACCTGGATCTTCCGCACAGGCCAGTTCTGCACCTCTGCCCACTTCCCATCTCCCATGAATTTGTTGTTGTCCCTGGCCTGTAGTGGCCTGTCCATTTGGTGCTGGCATAGTCTTCAAGGACTTCATAGAAAAGTGGGTTTATTTTGATAATTTTTTTTCCTTTTGCTTTTTGTGTTTCCAAAACAGAGTCCACAATGTATTCTAGGCTGGTCTTGAACTTGCAGTCTTCCTGCCTCAACCTCCAAAGATCTGAGATTCCAGACTTGTCCCATTATCCCTGATCGTGCCATTTGTTCTTCTAAAAATTCTTTCTTGCTATAGAGACAGTTTCCTCTTGAAAGTAGAGTCACAGTTCATGCTTTAAAAAAAGAGCAGTCTGGCTATTTATCATATGTAGTGTGTGTGCCTCTCTGGAGACAGTTGATAGCTTAGTGACTTGGATATGGAACGTTTTACAAAGTGTCTCTTGCCTTAGTGGTCCTTGGGTAGATATTTTGTGCATGCGCTGTGTGTGTGTGTGTGTGTGTGTGTGTGTGTGTGTGTATGTATGTGTGTGTGTATGTGTGTGTGTTTGGGAGAGTGCTGGGGATTGAACCTAGGACCTTTGCTCTGAGTCATGATCCCAGTTATTTTCTTTTGTTTTTTTACTTTGAGATAGGATCTTGCTAAGGTGTGCAGTCTGGGTTCAAACTTATCATCCTCCTCCCTCAGCCTCCCCAAGTGCCAGGATCACAGGTGTGTGCCGCTTCACGTGGTTCTTGGGTAACACCTTTGAAAAGCATCTTTGGAGGTTGGTGTGGGACCTCCCTTCCCCCAGGGGTGGTTAGGGAACCAGCTCCCGGCTTTGCGGAAAGGGTCTGGTACAGAGGGTGCAGAAAGCGCAGGATCGTTTTCCTTGCTTTCCTGTACTCCCTCCACATCTGCTCTGCAGGACTCACAGTGAGGACCACACTCTGGGTTACATCAAGGACCCCCTGGTGCTGCTGTGGCGGGGTCAGCCGTGGGTGGCAGCCGATGGGAAGGACGGGTCAGGTGGAGTTATTTGTTCTCCTTGCTCCCTGCCTGAGGGATCACTAAGGCTATCCTTAACTAAAAAAAGCCTGAGCCCTGCTGGTAGCCCTGGCGCTCCTCTGGCCCGAATGGGTAACATCGCCCCCTACCAAGCCCAAGCGGTACTGCACTGTGTCCTCCTCACACCTCTTACATAGTGCGTTTCCTTTCAGCAATGTTCCTTTAGTTTCCAGTGCATAAGTCTTTTGGCTACTTGTGTAAACTTATTCCTAAGTAAACTGATGTATTTTTAAATAGGATTACTTTCTTAATTTCCTTTTCAAATTATTCAATGTTAGCATAGATATGCAACTTGTCTGTGTTGTTTTGTATCCTGCAACTTTGCCAAATTCATTCATCAATCCTAACTGTTCTTTAAAGGATGCATTGGGATCTTATACATATTATTTATTTTATTTTTTATATTTTGTACTGTGAATTGAACTCAGGATCTTATGCTTGCCAGACAAATGCTGTGCCATTGAGCTGTATCCCCAGCCCCATTGGTGAACAGAGAAATGCTTTTTCCTGTCCCATTGGGATTCCTTGAATTTCATTTTTTTGCCTAATTTCTCTGGCCAGGAGTTCCAGGGCTGCCCTGAATAGATGTGGAAAGTTGGGGCGCAGGCCCTGTTACTGATCACAGGGGAAAGTTCTTTGGGTTTCACCACTGATGGTGAGGTTGGCTGCACACGGTTCCCTTATTAACTTTCCTGGAACTGCTCAGATTGGGTGTGCCCTGTGTTTCACCCAGGACCTGGGCTGGATGGCTGTAAAAGACATGAATGAGCCAGATGTGGGACCAGCTGTGTAAGTGCTTAGTTCAGACTTTGCAAATATAATTTTCATGACCAGCTCTGGGCTTGATGCTGCCCAGAAATTGGTGCCAGTTTGACTGATCAGCATACATTTCCTGTGAACAACTTTATTTTTCCATGTGATAGTAGACTTAGGCAGTAGATAAGGCTGGATACTTACATTTATAGATGCATGCATTTCCTTACAGAAAGGAAGTCTTTGTTAAATTAAGGCTGTGATGCAGCAATGATTTTTACACACCATTTGGGAGGCCTTGTGCCAGGAGCTGAAGCAGTTGACAGTCCTTGATTTTGGCTTCTTTTCCACTTGACTGTGAGCTTGGGGAAAATTTAACCCCCATCTACCCTACAGTGTTTTATGAGGTTTAAAATTAGGCAAGAAAATGAAATTCAAGGAATCTTAATGGGAGGGAAATAAATATCTCTGCTCAGAGATGAAATCATATGTATAAAATCCCAGTGCATCCTTAAATCCCAGTACTTCAGAAGTTCTGAAGAGTATATTTTTAAAGTAACTGCTTAGCTGAGTATGGTGGTGCATGCCTGTAGTTACAGTACTCTGGGAGGCTGAGGCAGGAGGATCAAAAGTTGGAGCTAGTCTGGGCAATTTAGTGACTTAGCAAGACCTTGTCTCAATACAAAAAAAAATTTAAAAAATGATCTGGGCCTGTAGCTCAGTGAGAAGGCCCTGGGTTCAGTCTCCAGCATCACTGATGATGCAGATGCAGCTTCCTGTATAGGCACAGTTGCTGTCTCTATGCATCCTGCACTCACAAGCCTTTGCAGCCTGGCTTTCTGCCCATTGTTTTAACCCCAGGGAACTGATGGTGTCTGCGTGGCACAGAGTGGCCCAACCAAGTACAGTTGCGAGCTGGTGTCCAGGGCTGGTGCCTCCCCAGAGGTGGAGGCTGGAGGTGTAAGCTCTAGGTGCAGAGTTAGCCATGTGCTCTTGTCTGCTGGCTTGGCTTAGACTTGGAATCCTGCTTTCTCTGTGGCCTTCTGGAAAGAAAGGCAGTTAGAATGGGTAGGAGAATGAGCAGCAGTGCCCAAGGGCTGGATCCCAGGGCCTCAGGGGGCCAGGAGTGGACTGCACAGCTCACCCAAGAAAAGTACAGTATTGAGGTGGCCCATTCTGAAGAAGGAAATCCCAGCGGCATGTTTGTTTATTTTTTTTAAATTTTTATTGATTTATTTTTTAAATTTTATTAATTTTAATGAGAAAGAAATAACAGTGAGATAGGACACAAGAGAACCTGTACTGTAACATTCTATAACTCAGTGGTGTCCCAGATTTTCTTTTCAAGGAGATTATGGGGCCACAGAGGAAAGGGATCGACAATGTGTAGTGTGCCTAAGGAGAGTCACCTAGAGAGAAAACATTCTCTCAAGCAAACAGATCAAGCAATGGTTATCCAGATGGCTAACACTGACAAAAGTTCTACAAGATGCTGTACATGGTTTCAAGGTAAATCCTGAGGGGATTTGACTGACCTTGTCAGATACAAAAGTTACATGTTTTTTGCTATATAGGTCTTGTTTTACATTGGTCTTAACCATCCAGAAGAAAAGTCTAACTAGGAGGTATAGAAAGTAAAGCTGTATTAATATGCTGAGCTGTAAAAGGCTCAAGTCAACAACTTCTGGCACCTTCGTTTTAGTGCTCGAGTAATTATAGAATCATTTTGTAGAGTGAGAGAGAATTTAAAGAGAAATAAATCCAGTCACCAGAAGTCCTCTACCCATCAACTGTACTGATAATGTGTTTGCAACTGTCTGGTGGAGCTTTTCCTACATGTCTTGAGAATGGGATTATCTTATCTGTGGCTTCTAAACCTGTACTATCCCTATTGTGTGTGTGTCTGTATGTACCAATAAGGAGAAATCTGTTATGAAGCGACAGAGAGCATTTGTATGTCTTTGCCTTCAATGCAATCAAGGTCATATCCTTCATTGTTGTAATTCTTAGGCACTGAGGTTGAACTCAGAGAATGTTGAACTATTTCCTCAACCTTTTTATTATTATTACTTAATTTATTTAATGCATTTATTTTTTTCAGACAAGATCTCACCATGTAGTTCAGGCTAGCCTACTGCAGTCTCCTAATAGGCAAACCTTTGTTGATTCCTAAATGTTTGTGTGTCTGTTTTTGTTTTGAGACAGCATCTCCCTGCATCGTCTAGATTGGCCTTCAACTTGAAAGCCTCCTGTCCCAGCCTAGCACTACAGGTGTTCCACCAGGTCTGACTGCTTACTGAATTTGTGACATTGAACAAGCTGAGGGAATAGGGCACAGCCATGGCATTTTCTGATATGAAGAAATCAGTTATCAGCTTTCAAAGCATATATGAATGATGGCAAGATTTCCTCAGTCTATTATTCATAATCAATATAAAAATGTTGGCATAAGCCTAAGGTTTCCAGTGTACTCTTCACCTTGGATAGCTCCTGAAATCCTGGATAAAGCTGTTAATATACCTGTTTTTCAGCAGAGAAAGCCGAGGTTGAGAACTTGGGTGTGCTTTTTGCTTTATCATGCTGACCTGTGTTTATTTCACATGTATGGTGTGTGTATGTGTGTGTGTTGAACTGGGGCCATTAATATCTCTCTGATGTTGTTTTTAGATACCAATCACATAGAAAATAGAAGAAGCCATGGCTGTTTCACAAAACTAACTTGACATCATTTTATTTCTTTTTGTAGGAAGGGTAGAGCCAGGGCTAGTGGAACTAGATTTGCTTGCAACGTTAAAGGGTATCTGAAAATGCCCCTCTGCCAGTACTGGCCAGGGCAGAGCTTCATTCAGTGTGCTGTACTGGGGGCTCCTTGGCGGCTGTCACTGCTGTGCCCCACATGAGTATATTTTCACATGAAGACAGAAGTGTTTTTGTCTTTCTCTCCTTCATCCGCAGCTATGACAGAGGCTCCACTTTTAACGTGTTTGTGGGGAAAGGACAGCTGATTGCAGGGATGGACCAGGCCCTGGTTGGGATGTGTGTAAATGAGAGGCGCTTCGTGACGATCCCCCCAAAACTTGCCTATGGGAGTGAAGGAGTTGGTAAGTTTCCACTGTGCACTGTGGTACACATCTGCAGAGAAGAAGGCTGTGTGCTGGTCACCAAAGTTATAGACTGGAAGAAGTAAAAGCAGGGAGCACAGCTAAGATCTCCATCTTTAGTTTGTCTCTTGTAGATATGAGAGAAGGTGTCATTAACACATGTAGTCAACGAGAGCCTTAAGGGAGGAAAAATCTTTTTTTCTTGCTCCTTTAATATCACTAAAGACAGAAGGAACGGGTCATTTTTGGATTGCATGTGCACTGGATCTCTTCTGGTTTTTATGTTCCTTGACTGCATCCTGGGTATTTAATTATCTGGCTCGAAAGGCAGTAATTTCTCGGTGTGAATTCTTTTTATTTTATAGCTGATGTAATTCCCCCAAACTCTGTGCTCCATTTTGATGTGCTTTTGGTGGATATTTGGAATTCTGAGGACCAGGTGCAGATTCACACTTACTTCAAGCCCCCGAGTTGCCCCCGGACCGTCCAGGTGTCTGATTTCGTGAGGTACCACTACAACGGCACCTTCTTGGATGGCACACTCTTCGATTCAAGGTGAGTTCCACTAGCGGCTGTGTCCACAGAAGGTACCTTAGCTCCTTCCCTTGTGCCTGCTTTTTATGTTGTGAAGAAAACAGGAAAGGATGCTTGCCAACTTTAACCAGTATCAAATGTTACAGAAAACTTTAGGATTAGTGTTTCACACATTGTGGCCTCAGAGTCGACATTTAATGCATGTTAGAAAAGCCTGGAAGCAATGCTTCTTTTACTTAACAATATCTTGAGACCTCATGGTTATGTGAAGGAGTGTTTGTGGCTTTGTTTTTGTAGTTTTCCAGTGGAAGGAGAAGGAAGAATGAAGCTGTGGGGAGGCTTGGGACACACTGGAGATTTCCTGGTAGTGCTGTGTGTGTGGTTAGTGGAATAGCTGGTCCTTTTCCTTCACTCAGTGTGGTGTAGATGTGAGCTTTTTTTTTTTTTCCCCTGTATGTTTTAGGGAAAGGTCTACAGGGTGTTCAGGATCTCACTACCAGATCAAACTCGTAGTGATCCACCTGTCACAGCCTCCCAAGAGCTGGGATTACAGGTGTGCACCACCACGTCCAGTCTCAATTGCCATTTCAGTGCACCCCATGGGCAGGGCCAGCACTTCAGGCCTGGGGATCATACCCCTTGTCCCTGCACCTGCCTGCAGGTGCTTTAATCCACTGAGCTATTTGTCCAGCCCTGATATGAGCTTTTTGCTTCTTCTTGGCCTTGAGGAATTCTTTGTGTGGGAAGTACAGATCTGGACCTGCCTGTCTTTAGGTCTGGGTATGGGCTTCTTGTTTAGCAAGGATGCGGGTGATAAAATCCATCCCCAGAGAGGAGTTCAAAATACACAGTGTAGAACTTTTCGCTTTCTCATTGGTTCTCAGTCACAATCGCATGAAAACCTATGACACATATGTGGGAATTGGTTGGCTGATTCCTGGCATGGACAAAGGGCTGCTGGGGATGTGTGTCGGGGAGAAGCGCATCATCACCGTCCCACCTTTCCTGGCCTATGGCGAAGATGGTGATGGTGAGTCCTGCCCCTGCTGGGAGCTTCTCTCAGCCTCCTCCCACCCCTGTCTCTTTGCAGTGATTAACCTAGTTGTGACTGCATGCAACCTACCAGGTAGGCACTGAGGTGGTGCACACCTATAATTGCAGCATTCTTGGAGGCTGAGGCAGGAGGTTCACAAGTTTGAGCCCAGCTTAAGCAACTTCGTGAGACAAATGTCTCAAAAATGAAAAAGGGCTGGGGTGTAGCTCAATGTGAAGGCCCTGGGTTCAATCCCCTTATAGTGGAAAAAAATGAAGATGAAGAAGGAAGGGGAAGAGAAGGAGACTAAGAAGAAATCGAATGTTTTGCAAGCTGTTTCCTACTCTTGCAAGTCCACAGAGCAGGAGAGAGGGAGTAGATGGAATAGTTGGAGTCAGTATCTCCCTGTTCACCACAACTTTTTCATGTCTCACATGTTCAGGGTGAAGCACATTTCCTAAAAGGAAAGTGGCTGGGTGGGTGGAGTGCCCTATTAAAACAAAAATGAAGTTTGAAAACCACTGCCATAAGTGTGTCTTGCTTTCTCCCTCCCTGAGAAAAAGTTATTGTTCTTTTGTGTGTTGGCGTGGTGCTGGGGTTTGAACCTAGGTCTTGTGGATGCTAAGCAAGTGCTTTACTGTGTAGCTGTACCACCAGCTGCATGCACACGTTTCAGTGGATGAGTTGTATGGTACTTGAATTACATCTCAGTAAAGACATATAGTATTGTGCAGTTAGTACATGTTAGTGCCAGAAAAAATTAAAGCTGTTACATGACCTGTTATTTCAAAGACTTTCTTTTTTAGGCTGGAGAGGACTTTCTTCTCAATGACAAGAGCACCTGCCTTGAGTGCTCAGTCTTCAGGATCACACCTCAGTGCCACAAAAAAGAGAGGGGGGTGGATAACATTTTTCCTTGTCTATAGAAGAAACGTTATTCTTGTGTCTGGGCTGCATTGCATTTGGAGGCTTGTAGGGCTGTCTGCTTGTGTGGATTCAGCACCTTCTGAGGGGAGGAAGTGCAGGCAAGGCTCTGCCCAGCTGGGAAGCTTGAGGTGCTGCTACCAGCAGGTCACTTTGCCCAGGACTCTTTTGTACAGCACAACCAACTGCAAAGTGTTGGTACACTGAGGAGTTGGCTTGTTGCTCAGCTTGCTGTTAGGTCATCTCACTAGTGCAGTTGTTCCTTGGTGGACACCGGTCCCTTCTGGAGGAACTAGTTCCCTGTGGGTTATGGGAATGAATCCTGTTGCAGAAATGTCTTGACACTTGTGAGGAAGTGCCAGCCCGTCTCCTTGCATCCTGGCTTGAGGTTCCAGTTTTTCTCTCCATCCCTGCAAACTTCAGACAGTCTAAGGCGGTGGTAGTGAATCCATGACACCTGTGCCACAGCCGGCTGTTTGTTATTGTTGAAAGCTCTAAAAGTTTTCCATCACTGGTCAAAGGATTGAGATACTGAGGAAGATATACAGCCATGTGATGCCAACTTCTGATTGCCTAACATTATAAATGCTTTCTTCAGGGCCATTGTGAGTTCAGCTCTGTCTTGCTGCCCTGTAGGTGTTGGTTCCAGGGCCCCTTGTGGGTACCAAAATCCTTGGCTGCTTAGTCCCTTGTAGGAAACCCAAATGCTGCTTGAGAGCAACCTATACACCTTCTTCTGTGTACTTGAGGTGGCTTATGACATCTCATAACAGTGTGCATGCTGTGCGAATAGTTCCTGTGCAGTACTGATTTAGAAAATAAACACAGGAGAAAAACTCTATATATGATCGGTGGAGACATTTTATTTTCTGTCCCAGGGATCAAAGCCAGGGGTGCTCCACCACTGACCCACATCCCCAACACTATTTTTGGAGACAGGGTCTTCCTAGGTTGCCCAGGGGGGACTTGAACTTTTCATTCTCTTGCCCTACCTCCCTCAGTGCTGGGATTATAGATGTGCTCCACCATGCCCAGCTCAGACATAATTATTTTCTTGCATATTTTCTACCAGCAGTTGTTGAATCCATGGCTATGGAACTGTTGATATGGAAGGTGAATTGCGCTCAATAGATCTCGCCCTAGGCACACATAAGATAAGCAGTCGGTGCAGAAGGGTGACAAATGGTTTGAACATTGTTCATAGTTTGGGCTGTGGCTACCGTTTTCCTCTTTATCTTAGTAAACTTTTGTTTTATTTATATCCTATTTTGGATACACTTGAAAGATTCAATTTAATTTTGTATTTTTGCTCTTTAAGAAATGGGTTTGTTTCTGTCTCTTTTCTTTTTTGAAACAAGGGCTTTTATACTGAGCTACCTCCTCAACCTTTTAAAAATATCGTATGTACATATTTTTGAGACAGGGTATTACTGAGTTGATAACTTGCCCAGGGTAAGCTCAACTTGTTATTTTCCTGCCTCAGCCTCCCTGAGTACTGGGATTATAAAGTGTGTCCTGCCGCACCTGCCTGCTAAGAGTGTGTGGAACTAGATGAGAGCATTGGAATTGGGATCCTTAGGTGTCTGCACAAATAGAAATCCCCAGAAGAGTGTACCTCAGTTGCCTGTGGTTTCATAACCCCCTACATAGAACCCTTGATTTCTGATGCTGGAAGAGCCCCGAATATCTAGTGGCTGATTTATCTGTGTAAGCCAGTTTTCACTGTGCCATGAACCCCTGGATGGAGACTGTGGTGAGACCCTATGGTGAAGATGGAGCTGTGCAAAACCTCTGTGTCTGTGGTGTGAGAACCTCAAGGCATGAGTGTGGCCAGCACGGGGTGTAGTTGTGGGGGTTCTGCCCTTCCTCAATCTCGTGTCCTGATGGAGACCATGTCCTCTGTCCCACCCCAGGGAAAGACATCCCTGGGCAGGCATCACTGGTATTTGATGTGGTGCTACTGGACCTCCATAACCCCAAGGATAGCATTTCCATTGAGAACCAAGTGGTGCCAGAGAGCTGTGCACGCAGGAGCCAGAGCGGGGACTTCCTCCGGTACCACTACAATGGCACGCTGCTGGATGGCACCCTCTTTGATTCCAGGTGAGTGGTCTCAGCTATTCACAGTCCTATGTCAGTCTGCGCTGGCCAGCTGGGCAGGGTGTGCTCTGCACACTGGTCCCACATTCATCTCCAGGACCTGGCCCTTTTGACTCCAAGGTTTTTTGTGGGATGCTGGACAGTGTCCTCCGTGGGTTGGTGCAGAGAGGTCTGTGGTAAATTGAGGAGATTCTCCTGAGATGCCAACGCTGGCCACCCTTGCTCACTCAGGCAGGTATGGCCAGCAGGAAGGACCAGGAGTCAGGGCTGATGTCTGGGTGCAGTGGCTGTGGTGGATCACAGTCGTCCTGGCCTCCCAGCGCTTCTCTGAATTCCTGCTGCAGCCAGGTTGTGGCTGGGCTGAGGAGATAGGCGTGACAGCGCCAGCAGGCTGCAGAGCCTCTTCCTGGGCATCTCCTTCCTCAGGTCTATTGTTTGTATAGCTGGGACAGGTGTCAGGAGTATGTGGTGGAGTGTGGAATGTGTTACTTGAAACTTCTTTGCCTTCCTGTAAACAAGAAATGTGACACCTGCCTGCCTCTCTAGGTGTCAGACTTCTGGTTTACTTAGTTATCCCAAAGCCTCCAAGAATGATTTTTTTTCTATGGTATTATTGTATTTTTCTTCAGTAATCTATTATTCTTAGTCCCAAGATCTTTTCTTTTACATTTTCCTTCCAATTTTTTTGGAAAAAGGTAACAGTCACATAGTTGCAAATCAAAACACAGTAGGGTACAACACCATGTGCCCAGCTTTGTCTGCATCTCAAGTTCCTGCTCACACCATTGAGTTAATTAACTGTTTCATTTGTTTCTTTAGTTTCTTTTATCCGGGTGTGGTGGTGCATGCCTGTAATCCTGTCTCAGAAGAGTGAGGCAGGAGGAGTGTTGCAAATATGAAGCCAGCCTGGGCTCTAAAGTGAGTTCAAGACCAGCCTGAACTGCATAGCAAGATCCTGTCTTAAAAAACAAAAACAAACAAAAAAAATCAATTCATTTCTTTTCATTCATCTATTGTGTAGACTTTTTAAAATGTAAATTTAATTTT